>JAAXYX010002750.1:0-16417 GCA_036851915.1 Ptenothrix huangshanensis | reverse complement strand
GGGATCGGGATGGCGATTTTGTCGTCCCGACCGGTACGGTACGGTACGGTATGAGATTTTTTCGGGACGGTACGGGATAGGCTATATCCCGTACCGTACCGTCCCGATCGGAGCTCTACTTGTACCTTAGTCAAGGTCAAGGAGTAAGTTAAAATCCGATTCCGCAAAGCTGTAGTCAGCCAGTAGAAACGAAACTAAAGCTCTGCAGAAGTTGCTCGATCTTCGTCCTGTAATAATATTTTGATAGAAACGATGCATCAAAAAGTCCTCTGTCATCATTTAATCCAGGCAGTAAATTTTTTGTCTCCGGTCGGCATTATTCCCTACAAATGGAGCAAAAAAGAATCCAAATTCTGTTTTAGAAGCCAGAAAAAATTCACACTGCTCGCTTTTTTATTTTTTGTGTTGTACGTTTTGTACACAATTTTTGTCCTTATAGCGTGGATGGCATCTTTCTACCTTGAAAAACAAAAATCCGTTCAAACCGCTCTCCAGTACGCAACTATATTGTACACAACAATTATCGTTTTCCACCGACGAATATTCCGTCATTATGGCCAGCATCAAGTGCTATGGAATTTACTTCTACAGCTCAGCGGGTCTGTGTCAACTGATTCCGATTCTGGCTTAACGGGCAAAGTTAAGACAAAAATGCACAAAGAGCGAAAACCACAATTCTATAAAATGTTGAATGTATTCGTGTTCACAGGTTTTGTTGTAGTAAGTTTGCATACAGTTATGCTGCTTCGGAAACCCACAGCTCCTTATCTTTTCACATCTTTGATCCCAGGAGTTGCAACGGCACCAAAAATACTCTTGGTTCCATTTTTACTCGTGCATTTAGGCATCTGGTTATTCAGCCAGTGGGGCATGGTTTATCTCGGTTTCACAGAATGCATCACGTACGCTCAGGTCTTTCGTCCTTGCATTCAAAAATTAATGTAAGTCACAAAAATATGTGTCTAGTTCAGAAACATTTACATTTTTATTCCTAACGTAATTAATGAATTTGCTTTAAGCGTTTTCAGAAGAAAGCCAAGTACATCACCTGGGCATTTTCTTACAGAATACAGAAAATTGCAAGTGACCCAAATATATTTTGACGATCTAAGCTCGCAATTTCTTATGGACCTTCAAGTCGGGAGTATAATCACCACAGTCATAGGATTTTATGCCGGAGTTCGGTTGGACGGTGCGCTAGGCGTACGGTCCGTTTTGATTTCGGTCGTAACCTTAATTGCTATATCTTCATTTTGGATCCAATTTTCCACAGTGAATGAGATATCAACAGAGGTTCTTCAATCTTGGAAAAGTTGTTCTGCACTGAAGAAATATCTTGCATCTGTTTGGGCCATAAAAGTACGTGTTGGAAGTTACATTTATGCCGACAGACAGTTGGTATTGACTACCGTTGCCATTATTTTTGAAAACGCAATTTCCCTGCTTTTGGCAGATTAGTTTATATTGTTGCTGATACTACATGTTATGCGGCATAAAATATAACAAATTTTTTAGCTCAAGTTTAGGATAAATATTGTTTACTTTCAATGCTTAAAAGCACTATGATTGCAACACTAATAGTTAGGAATATTACAGTATTAACATTTTGTGGACTATTGTAATTAAAGGAATATGCATAGCATAAAATTGATATATGTGAAAATAAATTACTTTAAACTTAATCGTTTTGTCAGGGCGGAAAGGTCTTGTATGCAAACTCCTGTATTTTGGAAGGCGCAGGTATGAAAGCGTTGCTTGACCACCATGAAGTACTTGCCAAACAGTAAGAGAGTCACGTAATAATGTCCTAGCATACAGGAAGATAATGATTAATGATTTAATTTACACTCAAGTCAAAACACAATTGAAGCCAGTGCTGAGAAAAACATTTTCCTTGAAATCTTTTCCGACGCAGTCTTGGTTTTAGTCAAGCCCCTTAAGACCGGCATCCTTGACAACGAAAGAATGTCGCGATTTTCGGACTAACAAGTTGTTCGTGTTCATTAACGCACGTTGCATACTCCAGCATTGAATGGACATCAGTTTCCAATGCTTAAGTGGGAATTTCATAAAACGTTACAAATCCAAATTTGTCACAAAACTCTTTAACTTACTTCTCCATAAATAGAAATAGTGGGACAAGCAAACAATTAAATTAATTTCACCATTCATTTCATCAAAGACAGGGCAGAAATAACGAATGTAATGATTTCTTGTCCATTTATGTCAATTTTGGAGGATACGATAAAATAGAATGTAACTACAATTTTGTTAATTGCAACTGATAGTTTGAGACATTACAGCTATTTTAAACATTAAGTTATTACACAAGAAATTCATTGATTTATCGGCAAAATCTAAAATACTCGCTAAAATCCCAACCAAACAATATTACATGACGCTCGCCAAAAATGTTGGTGCATGGTATTCTCGATCGTTCTACAAAGAAGTTTGCGTGTAACCGTAGTTTGTACAGCTCAGCAAGCAATAACCACTTGACGGAAAATTAAAGAATCGATTGTAATGAAAAACCAACCGTGTAATTTGAGTCGCCAAAACTATACGTTATTTAGTGTTTTAATATTACTTTAGATAAGCCGAACGTTCTTTAAATCGAGCAGATTTTTCAGAACCTTCAAGTTCGGCTCACCACGATTTAACTGCATTTTAGTTTGTTAAATAATGAATAAACAGTAATAATTATTTTTAATTCGTGACTGCAAGCTATGTAAAAGCTTTTGAAAATTACATTTCGACAAATAGAGTACCTGAGTACAACATTTTTGGACAGCAAGTTCGGCAAATTGAGACTACTGGAACAGTTTTAGTGCTGATAGGTATATACAGCAGTGGTTAGATAATTAAAGTTTTTAACAAAACTTAAAGAACTTGCAAAGACGTTAGATTGCCAATTTATTTATTTCAAGGAAGAACAGTTTATTTTGAAATTAAACCTTATTCCTGACAAGTCCTTTTAATTATTTTTGATTCCAAATTGACCTTGTTTGCAGACTAATTGCACTAAAGAAATTAGTGAAGTTTAGCTTAACTTGTGGAACAATTTAAAATACTTACTTTGATTACGTTATTAGTACAGATTTACAGTTTGTCTACAAAAATGTTTTGAAAGCAAAATTCACTCTACGCAAGTTATTTCAAAATTATTTAACAGGTTAACAACATTTTTGCTGCCAGCTAGAATTTATACTCTTGATTTTGTTTCCAATAACACTTCACCGCTAGAAAAATGCTTACAAGACAAGAAGCTAGGATTAATTTCAAAGCACTTTATTTTCTATCAAAGCTAAACATGGTGCCAATCGAGATTAATTTGAAAACAGGAAAAATTCAAATTTCAACGTCTGTCTTAAAACAAATTATTTGGTACCTGAATCTTAGCACCATCTGCTTTGTTGCTATTTACCAAAATGTACGTCTACTTCAATCAATTCTACTTTCAAATTTAAACATCCCTCTCCATTTCATTTCAATTAACTTAATATTTGCATCGTACAGCAACATTAGTGTTTGTTGGTCGTGGTTGTTATTCGTAAAGAAGCATGAAGAATTTGTAGCCATTTTTAATACGCATTTTACTAATATACAAGAAAACATTCATACTCAAAAGTGTTTACACTCAAAAACAAACAATGGCCTTAAGCATGACCGGAATATATGGAAAGTGTGGCTTTTTTCTCCCCTTGAACTATTTGCAGCGCTATTCTCAATAGATTGCGCATTATGTTTTGCGTGTTTCTTACTAATATTTTGGATATTTCCAGATATGCCAATGTTAGTTTGTAATCTAGTACAGGAAAAGCAGTCCACATATTTGGTTTCCTCTTGTCTTCTAGCAATAGAGCTAAACGCAATGATATTTTGGATTAGCACGGGGTACCTTGGCACCCTGAATATGATGTTGTTTTTTCTTAATACTGAAGATATGAGCAGAAAAGTTGTAAGTATGCAGATTCATAATATCTCAAAGAAAGATGACATAGGGGTTTTATACTATGTTAACCGTCGCAAAATTTGTCGCAAGTGTAGCCATATCCAGTTGTTAATCATTTACTTCAATGATATTTATGCGTTTGTAATTTACTTGACGAGACTATTGCTTGTAACTCAATCAAAGCTTAACTTAGTGAGTGCTATTCTTTTTTCTCATGGTAATCCAGTTGTAGCCTTTGTTCTCAGTTTTCTTGCCCTTGCTTCTACCAATACGTATGTACTTTTCTTTGGAAACGCATTTAAAATCACTGAAAACGTGCTTGTGGTAAAGAATTCTCTGGTGAGTCAAGATGTGAGTGACGATGCGCGTAGATACAAAAAGTATGGAAGATCAATACGGAATATTGGGATACAAGTTGGTATGTTTCACACCTTGGAAAGAATGTCAACTCCGATTTTTATCAACTTTGTTTTGAAAAATGCTGCAAGGCTACTTGTTTCTTTTCGATCGATCAATTAGAAGCTTGGGAGAAGATTTGGTGGGAGTGGACAGCTAGTTTTCTGTTACATGCTTTAAGATACTGCGGCTTAAAACATTTCCGGGCCGAAGTGTTCAACAAAATGCAGACAATGCGAATGCAGTTTTACTTGCAACTTGCGGGAAAATTGCTTAGCACGGCAAGCTTCAAATAATGAACAGCAAAAATGAAATACCGCAAAATACTGTAAGATATGTGAGTTTTTATAGGCGTATTGAAAACAAAAAACGAAGAAAACATTTATACCCAAAATTGTGGATGTTAGTGCAAATGATTGAATTTGAAATAAAACCACATTCTAGCCACAAGTACCTAAATGCCTTTCCGTTCAAAATTGACCGCTGTTCTGTAACCAATGCCAACTTATTAAATTTGGAATTATATTTAATGTAGTCACAATAATTGCAAAATGGTTTTTGATTTCCTATAATTTACAATTCACTGCTTCAAACCGTTATTACGTTATTACCATAGTAAATAGTTTTGCGCTAATGCATTTGCTAAGAAAACAAAATAACTAAACATTATTCCTCTAAAAATGTCAGAACCAGTAAGATTATGTGTGCGCTGCTGAAATGTACACATTTTATTTTATTTCCATTCTTTATTCTCCAATTCAAGAAAAATGCTTACAAAACGAGAAGCTTGTGTTAATATCAGAACCCTTTACTTTCTTTCAAAACTAAGTTTGCTCCCAATAAAAGTGAATGTAAAAGCTGGGAAAATACAAATTCCAAACACTTTTACAAAGCTTTGTTGGCACCTCCATCTTATCATCCTGTGCATTGTTGCTATTTACCAAAATACGCGTTTGTTTCAGTCAGTTTTACTTCCGAATTCAAATGTCCCTCTTCATTTCATTTCAATGAATTTTATGCTTGCATCTTCAAGCAACATTGGAGTATGGTGGTCGTGGTTGTTATTCATAATGAAGCCAGTAGAACTTGTCGCCATCTTTAATACGCATTTTGAACAAGAAAATTTTAAAAGTGGAATAGGTTTAAATTCTGAAACCAAAAGATGTGGAAAGTTGGACCGGAAAATATGGAAACCCTTGCTGTTCTCTCCGCTTGAACTACTCGCGGCAGCATTTCCAATCTTTTGTGCATCTTGTTTCTTCTGTTTTTTACTTCTATTTCTGATATTTCCGGATATGCCAATGCTGCTTTATAATGTAGTGGAGAAAAAACAACGAACTTACTTTATTTCAACTTGTCTTCTAGCTATAGAAATCGAAGCCATGATAATTTGGATTAGCACTGGTTACCTCGGGGCCATTAATATGATGTTATTTTTTCTGAATATTGAAGATAAAACCAAGAAAGTTTTATATCTCCACAAATACAATAGTTCAAGAAAAGATGAGTTGGGATTTTTATACTGTGTTAACCGTTGCCAAATTTATCGCAAGTGTCGGCACATCCAATTACTTCTTATTTACTTCAATGAAATTTACGCGTTTATTATTTATTCACTGAGACTTTTGCTCATAGCAAATTCCAAACTTAATCTGGTGTGTGCTATCCTTTTTTCAAGTAGTCATCCCGTTGTGGTATTTGCTCTTAGTTTTCTTTCAGTTTCTGCTTCCATTGCTTACGCGCTTTTCTTTGGAAACGCATTTAAAACCAGGGAAAGATTGCTTGTGGTAAAGCGTTCTCTAATAAATGAAAGTGGGATTGGTGCTGCTCGAAGATACAAAAAGTATGGAAGATCCTTACGAAATATTGGGATACAGGTTGGTATGTTTCATACGCTGGAAAAAATGTCAACTCCAATTTTTATCAACTTTGTTCTGAAAAATGCTGGACGGCTACTTGTAACCTTTCGATTGTATATATAAAGGCTTGGGCTCGGATTCTTGGAGTAGTTGCGCCGAAATGAGTTATTTATGCGAACGCGATGTGAACAATTTACAAAATTTTACACAACTTGAGAGAATGATATTACAAAAAGATCTTTGCTTGCTTCAAAGTATTTATTAGATCGTTTTTGCCTTTTCGAAACCTTATTAATCGTTATGATTTATCAAATGAGGTAAATATAAACATTTTAGGCAATTTAGAGCATCGTAATTGACAGGTTTTGCTCAACTCGAAAATTCGTTCGGTTTAGGCTGCCTGTAATAACTAGGGAGAGTGTAAACAGCTTAATTGAACCAAAATCAACAACCGTAGCTGCCTGTGGACATATCGTTTTACAAACAGTTTCAGTGAAAATTTTCAAATTGTTGGTTAGTACAATAGTTAGTTAAATACAAAACTTGTAGATTCCTTTAATAATGTTGGGTTCATAAAAGGCTATGCACACAAAATTATGGTCCAATTTTGCCGCTTCTGGTTCCATGTTATCACCGTTTGCTAACCACTTTTTGAAAATACGAAGTCCGAATTGTATGACTTCGTTTTTTGACAAATAATAGTAATATTAAGTTTAATCATTTTGATAAAACACAATCAACAAAATTGCCGATATTCTTTGGAAGTCTGAACTTAAAAACACTATTCTTAATCTATTCACAATATTTTACCCTAAAGTGGTTCTTCCTCTTACTATTTTGCAATCGTTTAATTTATTTATACCTCAAAACTTGAAAAAATACTTACCGAGCAAGAAATTTTTATTAACCTTTTCACACTTAACTTGCTTTCAAAATTGGGCATACCTCCAATAGAAGTCAATTTAAAACCGGACAAAGTATGCCTCGAAATTTATTAAAGAAAATTATTTATTTCGTGCATTCGGTGCATTTCATCATTCTTTGCCTTGTTGCCATTTGATTGACACACGCGTCTGTTAAAATCGATTACATTTCCAAATGCTGTAGTTCCAATACATTTCATTTCACTTAATTTTATGTTTGCTATTTACTGCAGCATAGCTGTGTGTTTTTCCTGGTTGTTATTTGTAATGAGGCATAAAAAACTGGTTGCCATTTTCAATACACATTTTCAAGACCAAAGAAATAACACAAATTCTGAAAAGAAACGTCGTACCAAGCTTCACCGGGATATTTGAAAATGGTCCCAATTTTTGCCTCTTGAACTATTTGCAATAATGTTTCCGATTTTAAGCGCAGCGTTGCTATTGTGCATTCTTTTAATATTTTACTTATTCCTAAACATGCCAATGTTGCTTCATGATGTACTAGAGGAAGTCCAACGCTCATATTTTACCTCTGCTTTTGCTGTTGCAATTGAAATAAACGAAATCGTATTTTGGATAAGCACAGGATATTTCTGCGCTTTTAATATGATGCTGTTTTTTCTTAATATTCACAATACGACAAGACAAATTTTGAATCTACAAAAAAAGACTGCGTTAAGACAAGGATGCAGTGGAAGTATGTACCACTTTTGTATGGTCAAAAGTTATCGCGAATGTAGGCACGTTTAATTGTTAATCATTTATTTTAATGATATTTACGCATTTATTGTTTTTGCTTCAAGACTGTTGTTAATAACGGTATCAAAAGTAAATTTGGTATGTGCGATACTTTTTTCTAGTAACGCTCCAGTTATAGCATTTGCGTTTAGTTTCCTGCTTCTTGTTGCTGCCGTGTAATATCCACAGCTATTTCGAAATGTATTTAAAACAAGAGAAAATTTGGTTGAAGTAAAACGTTTTCTCATGAGTCAGCATGGAAGTGATGCTCAACAGCTGAACGTAGATACAGAAAGTATGGAAAATCAATACGGAATATTGGGATACAAGTTGGTATGTTTCACACCTTGGAAAGAATGTCAAGTCCTATTTTTGTCAATTTTGTGTTGAAAAATGTTGCACGGCTCCTTGTTTCATTTCGCTTGTATAAATAAAAGTGTGGTGGATAGTCATGGAGCTAATGTTAATTCAGAAGTTGTTCCAGTGTGTATAAGTATAAACAAGTGCAATTTTTCAAATATGTACGTACAGTATGTTTTTATTAAGCTTTGATATGCAATTTTTTTTTCTGAAATGAACGTAGATCACCCGGGTAACATGTAACTTAAATTTCACAAATCATTTGTTTATTTGTTTATAATGACGTTATTATCATTTGGCTAAAACCGGGAGAATATCGGATCAATAGAAACCTCTTTATGAATTCGAAGGCATTAAGTTTCATACTTTTATACCGAATTATTCGAATTTTCCGAAACTTCGAATCCAATGTTTTCAAAATGATCTAAAAGTGTTCTCATTGTCATGCAGGGACAATTAAAGACGATTACGTTCATCAAATGGATTTCAAAACCATTTTCGGATAATTTGGTGTAAATAATTACATATAGCGTTTATTTCGATTGTTATTTTATTTTGTTTTATTAAATTGTGTTCTAAACACGAGCCGCTTAATGGCTTTTCTTTCAAAATTGACTACGTTGAAGGGACTTATTAAAATGTAGTTACGATTTTGCAAAATGGATTTTTGATTTCCTATATTGTTTATAATTTTCTCCTTCAATTCGTTATTAAGTTATTACCGTAGTAATCCGTTCGGCTCAAATGACTTTGCTAAGAAAATAGTCCTTTGAAAATATCATAACTAGTAAAATTCTTTTGTGCGGTAGTAGAATTTATACACTTAATTCTTTTCCACTCTCGAACAGCATGCAAAATGCTAACAAAACGTGAAGCTTATATTAATCTTAAAGCACTTGATTTTCTATCAAAACTACACTTACTTCCAATAAAGGTTAATTTAAAAACTGGAAAGATTCAAATCACAAGTATCTTTTCGAATAAAATTATTTGGCACATTCACTTTAACATCATGTGCATTGTTGCTATTTACCAAATTACACGTTTGTTTAAATCACTTCTGCTTCCAAATAAAAATGTCCCCCTTCATTTCATTTCAATCAATTTTATGTTTGCATCTTCAAGTAGCATGGGTGTGTTTTGGTCCTGGATGCTATTCGTAAAGAAGCATGAAGATTTTGTAGCCATTTTTAATACACATTTTGTACCACAAACAGTTCAAAACAGAGTGGGTATAACGTCTAAAACCAAATGTTGTCGAAATTTAGATCGGAAAATATGGAAATTGTTGCTCTTCTCTCCCCTTGAGTTACTCGCGGCAGCATTTCCAATTTTGTGTGTAGCTTGTTTTTTATGTTTTCTACTCATATGTCTGATATTTCCGGGAATGCCAATGTTGCTTTATAATATACTGGGGGAGAATCAACAAACATGTTTTATTTCAAGTTGTCTTGTAATAATAGACATAAATGGAATGTTAGTTTGGATTAGCACCGGATACCTTGGTACTCTAAATATGATGTTGTTTTTTCTAAATATTGAAGATAAAACGAGAAACGTTGTAAGTATGCAAAAATACAGCAGTTCAAGAAAAGCTGACCTGGGGTTTATATACTGCGTTATCCGCTGCAAAATTTATCGCAAGTGTCGCCAAATCCAATTGTTACTTATCTACTTCAATGAAATTTACGCGTTTCTTATTTACTCATTGAGACTTCTGCTCATATCAAATTCCAAACTTAACTTAGTGTGTGCGATACTTTTTTCCAATAGCCATCCAGCGGTAGTATTTGCTCTTAGTTTTCTTTCAGTTTGTGCTGTCATTGCATACGCGCTTTTTTTCGGAAACGCATTCAAAACCAGGGAAAGCTTAGTTGGGGTTAAGCGTTCTCTAATGTATGAAAATAGAGGTGTTGCTGCTCGTAAGTACAAAAAGTAAGGGAGATCCATACGAAATATTGGGATACAAGTTGGCATGTTTCACACCTTCGAAAAAAATGTCAACTCCAATTTTTATCAACTTCGTTTTAAAAAATGCTGGACGGCTACTTGTTACTTTTTGGTCGTATATATAAAAACTTTGAAGAAATGCTTTGGGCTCAGTTTTTGTATTGTTACACGTTTTTATATTAGTGAAGACGTTACCAAGAATCCCACATTACGTAACTATAATTTCGGTGACGTGCGATTGGACACTACTGACAGTGAGCTTTTTTAAGTGAAAAATAGTTTGGCTCATTTTGAAAATGTTTTAGGTTTTGATTTTTGGGTTATTTCTGCAAAGTCATTACGGCAAAATTGTGCCTTTTTTTGTAGGTTTCAGTTTGTTGAACAATTTTGAAAAACCAACATATTTGAGTCCATTAACTATAATTAATTGAGGAAATGTAAGCAATTTAATTACACCATAACCTATAATTCCGGTTGCCATTGAAACATCGTTATACAAACAGTACTTTTAAACTCTTTTCTGCTTTATAAAATTATATGCCACTACAATCGAATGTTTCCCATTTTGAAATCACTTAATTGTAGTTTACTGACCATTTTGGCAAATGTATGTATTATTATTGTTTGTTGGCGACTCATAGCAAAATTACGTTTAATTAGTTTGCATTAGTTTAATAATTTTGATAATTTAAATGGTTACAGTTTATAAGTGAAAATGGGTTTATCAATACAATTGGCGATTCTCTGTACAAGTAATTATCAACTTGGAAATGCTACATGTATGTTTCACAATCCCTATATACATAAGCGGATCTTATAGATTTTTCTTGGCGTTATCACTGTATGTATTTTCCAACAATTAAAATGCTAACAGAAAAATAAATTCCTATTAATTTAAAAACATTTTTTTACTTTCAAAATTATATATACTTATTCCAATAGAAGTGATTCCAAAAACATGACAAATGCCAAGCACAGCAACAAAGAAAATCAGTTGGTTTGTAAATGTTATCCTCTGCTTTGTTTATATCTTTCAAAACACACGCTTGTTCCAATCATTTCTCACATTAATCTTTAAAAGAAATACTTTTTCAAGAATTATCGAATTATTTTGAAATTAACTCAGTTTTTACCTTTCTTCTCTCGAACTATTTACAATATTTTTTTTCTGATTTTAGACGCAGCTATGTTATTCTGCTTTCTAATTATAATTATATATTTCTCCTAATTACAAACATACGGGTTTTGCTTTATAATGTACTGGAGCAAAAGCGACGAGCAGATTTTACCTTGGCTTGTTTTTGCAGTTGAAATAAATGCAATGGCGTTTTGGATTACCACAGGATATTTCGGCGCTCTCAAAATGATACTGCTTTTTCTTCATATTGACGACATGGCAAGACAGATTTTCAATCTGTCAAAAAAAACTAGCTGAAAAAATAGCTGTGGAATTTCGTACAACATTCATATGAAAAATTTTAGGGAATATCGAACACAGTGAAATCTCCTTATAACGATACCCGATATAACGTCAATTTCCATATAACAAAAGCACATCACGGTCTCGTCAAATAGCTTGCGTTTGTGAATACAAAAAGTATGAAAAATCAATACAAAATATTTGGAATCAGGTTGGCATGTTTCACACCTAGGGAAGAATGTCGACTCATATGTTTGTCAATTTGGTTTTGGCAAATACTTCAGGGCTTATCGTTTTATTTCGAGTTTATGAACTAGCAAGTCATGCGCCGCCTGCTAGCTTCGCACAGCACCACCGGGAAGGATGGCCACAACTGCAAAAAACTGCGATAACAGACAATCTTCTTGCTTTGGGTCAATTGCCCATAATAAAAGGAAACCGAGACGGAAATACGATTTTTGAATTAAACGAAGTGAGTGGGCTAGATTAAAATGCGAACAAATGCGTGGGAAAACAGTCATTGTGCCCAGAAAACGTTTTCTAACTATTAGAGCAAAAGAAACAGGGGTCCAACGAAACGTGGTACAAGGAGGATCGGTTCAGGAATCAAAATTATTGCGGGTAACGGGTCACTGTCTAAAGTTTGTGCTGCCAAAGAGTCTGTAACTGCAGGGAAAGTGCGTTTGAACTGCCTGTTCGGTCGTTTCCAAATCAGTGGCCCAGCAAATGTCAAATTCCCAAATGGGTTGAGGGCTAATGAGACAATGGAAAGTCTCCCAAAGATCAGTCAGACAGTAGCCCAAGGGTCAGGGGCTAATGACTCTTAGTCAGGGACACACCTACCGAAGGTAGGTGTCGTTCATTTTAAGTCTCCCTATTTAACCTAACCTCACCTGACTCTTACCTAACCTTGAAGAAGGAAGTGGCCAAGGATCAGAGGTTAGAGTGCAGATAGCCTCAGAGTGGGCGGCCTAAGTGTCAGCTGTCAGCTGTGATAGTGTGAATCTTTCAAGGCAGTGTCAGACATTGAGCACAGTATAGGAGTTCCACGGTTATAATATATCGGGTCTTTTTATTTCTTGGTTATGTTGAGGTCGACTTTGGCCTTTCACGGGTCTGCCAGGGTTTGGCGGATATGTGTTTCCAGGAAGGAATTTTACCCTTTTCAGCCATTTTTGGGAAAAAGGTTATCAAAAAAGTGAAAAAATGCTAGTTGTTTCAGAACCTTTTATTTTCCGTTTTCGGTGGGTTTCTGCGGATTGAACATATCATGGCTTAATTAGTACCCTTTAGTTAACCATTTTATTATTTTTTAAAAGGAAATTTCTGTGGCAGGTTGAGCAGTATTCGTCATATTGGCGGTTTCCCGCCGTTTGGATCAAATTTTAACCTAACTCAACACCTTTTGCACCGTATTTCGCGTCGAACGATGCATTACATGTCGCATTGGATCTTGTACATAGTTATTAAGGCTTTTACATTTGTATTAAATTTTTGGCGGCTTGGGCTGGTTGCGGCGGGTTCTTCTTATCTGCCCTTGTTCAGAATGTTGTATTTAGCATTTTTATTACATATTTTGAAACTAAATTTTGACGGCGAGTGTGGCGGTTTTTGTTATTTCGGCGGTTTCCCGCCGTTTTGTTTGGATTTCAACCTAGCCTACTGTCATCTCCGTCGCATTTCGATTCGAATAGTGTATTGTATGTCTAAATACTCTCAAGCGTGTAGGAGGAGATCCTGTGCGCACTTACGGACGTGCTTTTCTTTCAAATTAAGATAAGAGTGTTAAGGAGAGTGCAGGTGTGGAAGTCTTTAATTATATTTATAGGAGCTTGTAGAAACAAATGAAAAATAATTGACTGGCGCTGGAGCATTTAAAACATTTAAACATTGAATCATTTTGGACACAAAATTCCTTTCAATTATAATTTAAACTAGTCGATTTTGAATTGAAATCATTAAATGCTCCGATTTGGAACACATCTAGGTAGGATCTTGTAAATGGTGAGTGGATTTGACTATTACTAACTTGAACTATTACTCCAACCGGACTATGATCATAGAATGGGTATTTCGGGTGGACTGTTTACTAATGCCCTTTGTAAACATTCCACTGCAATTTCCTATTCTTTGATCATAGTCTGGTTGGAGTATTTGAATACGTGCATTTAAACATTTCACTGTTGTTTTATTCTATTATTTTGCTAAATGTATAGTTAATGTCGCTTAATTCTATGACCTCCATGTATTAAATGTCCTTACAACATGCGCTATATAAATAAACAATTTTCATATATGGTACATTAAAACTGGTGTTTTATTAGCATACCTCACGCTTCCATAAAATTCATTCCGTCTAGTCAAAGTCCCGCTGAATGCTCCTGCTCCTCCCTGCATTTTAACATACGTGTTTTTATCCTAAACATACAAATGTACAATTAAATTATAAAGCATATATCTTCTTTAAAATGCTAACAAAAACTGAGGCATTTATTAACTTAAAATCACTTTATTTTTTATCTAAACTTAACGTGCTTCCTATTCAAGTCAATGTGAAATCCGGTCGAATTGAAGTGCAAGCATCTCCACGTAGAAAATTAATTTGGTTGTTTAAGTTTATTATTTTCAGTCATGTTTATGCCTACCAAACTATGCGTCTGATTCAAACAGGTTTCTTTGCCGTATCAAAGACTCCACTTTATTATATTTTAATAAATATCTTCGTTGTAATGTTCAGCAGCCTGGCCATATTTTTGTCGTTCTGGATATATTTTCTCAAGCTGGAGGAGCTTGTCGCCATCTTTAATTTGTTTTTTGAGCTGGGAATAACAACACAAACAAAACAAAGCCGACGCTTGTGGAACGTGTTTGAATTTGCACCTTTGGAACTACTTGCAGCATTATATCCGATAATAACAGCACTTACAATTTTTGGCTTGGCGCTGTTATCTTTGGTTTTCTCAAATATGCCAATGCTACTTATTCATGCAGTGCAAGAGAACGAACGAACATTTGTTGTTTTATTTTGCCTTTCGGTAATAGATACGCTCACATTCGCATTCTGGGTATTCACTGCAAACTTTACATTTGTGAATATAACCTTGTTTTTTCTTTTTATTGACGATATGACCAAAGAAGTTGTTGCTTGTGCTAAACTAAATGGTGTTAGGAAAAGTGAGCTTGGAAATATGCACCAGTTTTATTTATATAAACTACATATCAAATGTCGACACATCCAATTGTTGGTCATCTACTTTAATGAAATTTACGCCTACGCGATTTTTTCCTGCAGACTTGCTCTTATAACGTGCACACAAATTTCAGCATTGTGCTTTATTCTTTACTCCAATGATAATGTTGCAGCAACTTTGTTTTTTACTTTTCTCTTCGTAATGTGTCCGCTTGGATACGCTCTTATTTTTGGCAATGCCTATAAATACACCGCAAGGTTGCAATCAGTAAAGCGTGCGCTGCTGAGCTGCTCCTGTAAAGATGGAAGTAAAGAACAGTTGATGGTTAGGAATTGTATCCACCAAAGATATGGGAGGTCTATTCGAAATATTGGGATCAAAGTTGGGAAGTTTCACACACTCGAACGGAAATCAACGCCTATCTTTGTCAACTTTGTTTTACGAAATGCTGGCAGATTACTTGTTACATTTCGATCGTACGCTTAAGTGATACTCTGAGGTCGGAATTCGATGCACAGGATATTTGAATAATACGAGCGTTGTTGTATGCCTGTGCAACGATTTTGTATTTTATGTTGCGTAAAAGAGACTAGCACAGCAGTTATTTTTCGTAAGCTTAACTGACATTAGCGACCAATCCAGCCGAGTTGGTTCTGATGGAAAACCACTCATCGTAGTGATACTAATAATTAGGAAGAATTTTGTTATGGACTTTTTAGCAATCTATTTGTTTTGCGCCACGTGCTTATTTTTGAAAAATGACTAGAGTGTAATGACAGTTTTTATTTCAAACCTGTAAATAAAAAAACGTGGATCACCGAATTTAATGAATTTCTACTCTGTTGTGGAGAAAAACAAATTGTTTTTGGGATATGTTAGCGTTTTTTTTTCAAGTCGTCGTTACTCACTTGAGTGCATGAAAATTTAGGAAAAAGGCGTTTTTGTTATCGCTTTTATTTTGCTGTTTACTAACTGAATTTCGAAATGTTTACAGATTCGGAACCAGAAAAAAAATAAAAAATGTCTTTTAAGAGCTTTGATCCGAACTTCGGTTTTTTCGGGTATTATCCTAGAATACCCGGAAAACACTTTTCTAAAATCCCACAAATCATTGTTATATGTTAACAGTAATAATTGAATCACTTTTCAAAAAACCGGACGAAAATCGGATCAATAGAAGCCGAGCTATGAATTTCCGGGTATTCCGTTGTAGGTTTTTGCAATTAATGTTGTCGTAAACAGCAAACAAAAATTTTATACGCTGGCTAGTGTATGGAAATGCCGACACAGCTAATCAAAACTCAATTAATTAATTATTACATACAGTGCTCTCGCGATATAGCGTACTTTTTGGGCCGTCCGGTTTTGGTACGTTATGAGGAGGGTACGTTATGTAGAAAGATTACTATGCAGTGCAAGTAAATACTTAAATGCTAAATACAACGAAATTGACTAAATAAAGGATAATAATATTTGTCTCTCGTCAACAAATTCTTTCAAAATCATTTTAAACGCCTTCCGCGTGAGTTTGAACTCAATTTTTTGAGTTTTAAAACGCATTTCCACAGTGAGGTAAAAGTCTAAAATCTGAATACGTTGTATGGAGGGAGGTCCCAATGTATTAC
>JAAXYX010002749.1:0-16418 GCA_036851915.1 Ptenothrix huangshanensis | reverse complement strand
CCCATTCTCGGTTGACAATTTTAAATGCGATATCTTCATAAGGTGGGCCAGCACGGAAGCGAAGGATTGCAAAGTCAGGGTTGTCGGCACAGGCAGTCTAATAAAAGGGAAAAACAAATACATAAATTATCACTACATCTGCAACAATTATGCGTATAGTATGTATACTAGGTATATAACGAGCATGTGTGTTCTTTATTGAAACAGCTGGTGTTCCTATTTTAATTGTGATAAGTAGATAACAAAAAAATTACCAAGTGATATTCTGGAGTTGTATGCTTATCAATGAGATCGGGGTAGAAAATATTGAATTTGTATCCTTGAACAATTTTTGGTGGCGGATTATCCATGTCATAATGGGTTTGGTTGTATTTATTCCATTCGAATCCAGTGTGAACTCGGTTAAAATATCGGGGCTTTCGAGGACGATACTTATCCGACCACAAGTACACTTGATCGACGGGTGACTCGACAGAAAACACGGCTTCGTCATTACCCATTCCCTTCTTAGCTTCCATTTGTAAAGCTTTCTCTTCTTCCGTTGACACATTCTCAACCCTTTGACCCACATTTAGCACTAGCGTCCGGGCCAAAACTAATCTTGCATTGTCCTCCTCTTCTCCAATGACAAAAATTCCGGGTTCTATATCATCTTGGCTGATGAGACGAGGACTAAAGCTACCAAATGTGTATTTCGCTATAGCTTCACCCAACACATTTTCAACTTCATCCTCTTCATCTTCGTCTTCGTCTTCGTCTCCCTCCTCCTCTTCTTCAGTTGAAGCCGAAGCCTTGATTTCCTTCGCTGTAACCAACTCGGATCCCTGTGATCCTTCGTCAATGTCTATCTCCGCAGAATCCAGATTAGGTTTCGAGGAGCCTTGTCTTGGATCCTCGGCTATCTCCATTTCGGGCTCAACACCCTGTTCAGCCTTCAACATGGCGAGTTTCTTCTGTAAATTTTCTTGATGTCTATCACGCAGCTGGGCACGAGCTATATGTGCTTTTAATTGGGATAGAAGGGATTCCCAGTAACTGATATCAACTCCTGACGACGATCCATCGAGTTTAGATTGAATCTGCGATTTGAGCAATTGAAGTTGCTCGGAAGATTTGCCTTTGAATATTTGAGCTACTTCATCAGCCACAGCGGGATTGATGCCTTCACGCCTTTCCATAACCACACGATAACCATCATCAAGTTCAAGCTTCCGCAGCTTTCGAAGCTCGTCCTCAACAATAACTGTGATATCATTCCAATAACTAAGATTTTTTCCCTTCTCTAACTCTTTGTACACTTTGATATCTTCTATTAAATCTTCTAGATCTGTAACAGTAAGTCCATTTAAATATGTGTAAGGTTCGTGCATTTCGATTGCATTCACTTCTTCCTCAGCACTAATGTACTGGGCTAGTAGATCAATTGGTTTAGCTCGACCGTCCTTGATTCGGATTTTAGACCGAAGTGTAGCTTGTTCCAAGTGGAAAAGATCCTCTTGATTTCCCCATTCTTTGAACTGTGCAGCTTCCTTCTGACGTTGAAGCAATGCTTCTTCTTCTTCCCGAGCTTGACGTTCCAATTCTCGCTCAATTCGTCTTTTCTTGACCTGGATATTTGAAAAATAGAAATCAAAGGTTTAATCTCATTCTAATTCCACCACATTAATGTCAATGAATGCATGCAATTTTTAAAAGCAAATAACGACGATTAAATAATAAATAAAGAAGAAAAAAAGGCAATAATAGCTTTATAATAAGCATTTACAAACCTTTTCAAGTTCCCTTTTGCTCTCTTCCTGCTTTAGCCGATTAATTCTTTCATATTCTTCTCTGCCAATATCTTGCAAACCCTCCTTCTCCAGTTTTTTCTTCCATACGAAAGTTTCCAGCAAATTGTTATCTCCGAATGGATTGTCCGTATTAGTGTAATGAAGATACTCATTATCCCAACCCATTCGCTCTTTCCTTTTTCTTTCCTTATTTTCCTTTTTGGCAAGTCGACGTAAACGTTTTTCCTCTGGAGTTTCCATTGCTTTCATCCTTGCTTTTTTCTCCTTACTAGCTAGAATTTGCTTCTTTCGCTCTTCTTCTAATCTAATCATCAATTCCGTAGAACTCGCAGACGAATTGGATGAACCAGATGACGATGAATCGGAAGACGAAGATCTGCGTTTTTTCTTCTCTTTCGATTTCACTTTTTTAGGGCTTTTAGAATGTTGGGATCTGGAGTTCGATTTTGGCCTGGATTTTGTTTTTGTTTCGCTAAGTGATCGAGTTCTACTCCTACTCCTTCTCCTGTTTTGACCGCTATTGTTGTCTTCCCCTTGTTTGCGCTCATTTCGGTCGCGGTCTGTTTTGGTGTTCTTTCTTACAGCAGGTGAAACCGAACGAGAACGAATTCTAGGTTTATCACGGCCTCGGTCATTTCGGACAATGAATTCGCGATTCCCTTCGCGATCACGATCGTGGTCACGATCGCGGTCACGATCCCGATCTCGATCACGATTCTGGTCACGATCCCGTTCACGATCTTGGTCACGATTCCGGTCACGGCCCTGGTCACGGTCCCGGTCGTTCCTGTTTCGACTATATTCTGGTCTGGAATTCGATGAACGACGATCTGAATTTCTATCCCTGTCTCTACTGTCTTCAGGCGACCGATTACGAGAATGGGTTGACTTCCTTGCTGGTGGTGACGGTGTCCTCCGACGCTGCTTTTTCATAGGCTCAAACCTTTCTGTTCTCGTTCGTGACCTGGATCTACTTCTGGTTTCGGACAAGGACCTAGACCGGCCTCTCCGTTTCCTGTCGCTTCCCATTCTCTGATAGTTTTCTTTCTCTGTACCTAACATGTCAATCCAGAAAGTGTTATTGCGATTGCTAATGCAAGATACAAAAATATAATTATGATCTATATAGAATATTAAATTATTATACAAATTCCTCACCAAACGAAATTCAAACGGTCCTTAACATTTATCTCCTTTAAAGGCCCTTAGTTCCGGCAATTACAGTTACAGTAATTACTTAAAATAAAATTATTTTTAAGCCAAATCCTGCCGAAACAAATGTGTTTGATCGAAACTTGACTCTGGTTATGCTATGGGTTATGCCGTAATGAAAAAACGAGAGAGAAATAAATCGTAATACATTTGTAGCTAAGCGCTCAAAGTTTGTCGCATGTAGTTAACTACCAGATGCCGTAGTTTGTATGTGTAATAAATTACCTATGCGTTTTCAATTTCAATCCTCGCTAACAATTTCTTTAATTTATTTAAAACGGAGTAATGTTTAATAATTCACATGCGGTATTAAAATGAAGGTATAAAAAATTAAAGCAAATTATCATTATTTTCATGCATTTTTACCACAAATTAAACCTCCAATGATATTCAACTAAGCGACAAAAGTATTCCAATCTTTTAAGGTGGACGACGGAGCTGAGGGACATCTGACGATTTCATGACGAATATTTCGGCAATGAAATTTCCCTCCGACTTTTCCAGCTGTCATTGGTCTATTCAAACTCTTGCACAAAATTCATCCCGCCGAAAACTACACCGTCACTTTTATTGTTAGTTTCTTTGAGTCCGTGAGGAGTCATTCAATTATTATGTTCGACTGTTTAAAGTAATTTACACCCTAATTTTTGTTTTTTGACAGGTAATTATTTGTTTCAATTAACTCAGCAAACACTATGGTTGATCTGACCGGCTGTTAGATTCCAATTTATTAGCAAAGCAAAATATCGTTTCTAGAATGAGTGCCAACATCGACGGTTATCCCTCAGCTTAATTAACATCGTCATCATTGCGACGCATTTAGGACGTGAATGGAGGGATCGGACACTATTTATCTGCAAGGTATAATTTATGCGCGGGCTCTGAGAAGTAAGCAAATAGTCTGAGAAATACTCGTTCTTTAATTTTATGCTGATTGAGGTTGCTGGCTGATACTGATAAGTGATTACAGACCCTGACCTGACTAGAGGATTAAAGAGTGGTTAGAATTTATTTAACCGGTGAATAGATTAATCCTTCCTGGCAATTACATGATTTGCATAGTAAGGTAAAAGTTTTAATTTGTTTCAAAGTATGATTATTAATCACATGTAGAATTTTCTTGTTGCATATTTAATATTGTATTGTCAAGCAAATAATTTCCTGTAAATCAGCTAGCTATTATACATTATATCATTTGTCATTGTATGGTATGATTTAGTTAGTGCCTTGTTCAGTTTATGTAGTTGTTTGTCTTGGTTTTGGATCTGCAATCATAGAATATAGAATAGTCCTATCGTAGGTGGTAGGTCATAGACATAGTAAATATTTTACAAAGGTTACTTTCAACTTTTGACTTTACACTTTGGTTACTGTTATCAGCATCAACTGATAAAATTGCAATTGCAATTCGTTCTTGCATAATCATTTCGATGGGTACGGCAATCTGTGAAAATAATTCACTGATTAATTATATTTGTGGTTTGTATTATAATTTGTGATTTGTCATTTGTGGTTACGATTTACGATCCTGTAACTGAGACTGGTGGTTTACCAAATACATGATTAATTTTAGTAGGACGACCACAGACTTACCACTTATGACTAACTGTCAACTGTATTGATTGTTGAACACTTTATTTTATGTCGAAGTTACAGTATTTACTATTAGGACTTAGCAAACTTTTGTAATGTTGAATGTAGTTTTTTGATCTTTTAATATAATCTTGTGAATAATCATCAGTAATTAATTTGTGTTTGGAAATATTAAGTTAATAACAAAAATTTGATTTCATATTTCAGATCGATGATCATTTTAAGTAACATCAACATCAACATCCACACATTTTGTTCTTGAATCAATCTCTCATTGATATATCACGTGAAGTGCGACGTGAAAAAATCTGCTCTAGTGCGAAAATGTCGGCGAAAGACATCTACTACTCCAATAAATATACTGATGACTTGTATGAATATAGGTAAGCTTATGAATTCTTCGAGCTAATAACAAATAAGATTGTTTAAAAACTAATCAACTATGGAAAAGATGTTTAACGAGTTTGGATATTGTTTTTTGTGTTTTTGTTTTCGGCCAGACACGTCGTGTTGCCTAAAGAAATGGTTAAAAATATTCCTCGACATAAGCTCATGACTGAGGCGGAATGGAGGGGTTTGGGTGTTCAGCAGAGTCAGGGTTGGATTCACTATATGACACATGATCCTGGTAATACCAACTAAACCAGAAAGACGCTGGAGAAATTGTGGAATGTTTTATTAATTTGTCTGTTTATTTAGATAAAAATTGTTTTATAATTTTATGGTTTTGCTTTTCTTTTGTTTTTTTTGGAATAGAACCGCATATTCTGCTGTTCAGACGTCCGCTGACACCAGATTCAAAATAATACACCTTTCCATTTACCAGGATAATTGCATTAGCAAGCAGATATCCTTCTATGCTGCATTCCGAGTCTATCTACTGTCATCAAATATAGGAAACGTTTTCCCAGTGAGGTTCGGTAACGTAATAATTACATAATTTAGAGCCAGAAATCACTGCCGTAAATTACAATTTACTGCCAATGGGTTTTTATATTTACGCCAGGTACTTCATAATTATATCTTGTGTTTCCCGTTTACGTTTACAACATGTAGTTTCTTCACCTTATTTCCACTGCAGATAATTAGTAAAATTTAATGTATTTTCTTACTACCTACCTGTTTTTTCAGTTGTGAGAATCGTAGTCTTTGTGAGTATGGGTTTAGTGAATTAAATTGTTCTGTGTATGAATGATAAATAAGTGTGATTGTGTACATAAATTTTCCGTAATGTGAACGAAACGACAATAAATTTTGTGCCGCAATTTTTTCCAAATTTACATTAACATCGGTTGTCTATGCAGTCCAAAATCGTCAATCTTCTCGCAAAAATAACATTGACATGTTAATGTTATCATTTTCATTATTTTTATAGCCTAATTGTAGTCCTTCAATTACTATATAACAAGTACGATTAGAATGTGTTATTTTCTTAAAGTCTCTATGGATTGAAGTTTGTATTCAGTTTAAAGGGTTACCGGTAATTAATTATACAGGTAGTTATCCCTAGTTGTAATCATGTGCTATAGTCATTAAGAGCTTAAGATCTGTTTGCATGTTTTTAAAGTAGAGGGATTGCAATTGTATGGTAGCTCTTATAGTTGTAAGAATTTAATGTAGGTGCTACAGTCTTATTTCTGAATTTCGTAATTAGTTTTTTAGGGTTAAGCTAACAAGTAAAAGTTCCTCTTGTAACTTTACATAGATGCCAAATGAATTAAAAATAACATCTTGGATTCTGCCATTTTCATGCATTGGGAGGTACGAGATTGCAATTATATGTTACAACGACAGCCTCCATATAAAATTACATGTTGTGAGCATAAACAAAACACAATTAATTGTTCCATCAATTACCCACTAATTGTACACCGAAATAGTACATCGGTCAAGAATCAAATATTTTTTACCTTTATTAGTCAAGTTACAAAATTACACTACATCAAACAAATTATATGTAAATCATGTTTACAATTTATAATTACCTAATAATATTACTAAGATGAAACAAAACATGAAATTTTATGATTTTCGTTTTCTTTTATAATTATCATATATTATATTACTTGTTGCGTATAGAACTGCAGATGTCAATGAAAGTCGTTGTCTTTCTTAAGTGGTCAGTATTAACTATTATTTCTCGTATATAGTACTTATAGATCTATGCAAAGAGTGGGATATAATATGGCTAAGGTAAAAATTGAAAAATCTACAATCCTAGAAAAAACTATACTAGCTACATTAAATTTAACAAAGCTCATTTCATCGATACGAAGCTAAAAATAATAAGAGTATTTTTAAACTCACTTATCCGATGTAATTAGAGGTTTAATAATAATAACATCTTACTTGTTTCATCAAAATAATTTTTTACCTGGATCAGGCTAACTTACTAATGAATGAAGAGACCAATTGTTTGCTATGCTTCTTAGTTGTGTTTATAATCTTTAGATCTAGCCAGAACCATAATGTATAGAATTATAGAAGCATGATTGTAACAACAGTACACAGTTTACGTGTGAGTTGGCAGTGGGGAACTATATACTGATTTTAACCATTATTCATTTTAATACTCGAAATTTAGTAAGCCGGATATTTAACTATAAATCAATTACAACAGTTCAATAGTGATAACTTCAGTTTAGCCAATTAAATTACTTGATTGTCTATGTCGATCATAAAAGATTTTCGTGCAGTTCTTAAGCATTATCTTCTTTCTCTGTGTTTACGATGATCCCGGTGGTGGTGGCCGGCTTCGGTCAATATGTACCTCAGACTGGAGCCTGGGTGGCAATTCTCTATAAATCGCTTCAGGCACATGATCTGTGAAATTTTTAATCCAAATTTGTTAAATGTGCTCAAGAAATTGTGTAACGTTCGAATAAAGTAGAAATGTAAACATGATTTAAATTATTTGTTGCAATATTTGTTTAGTTAATTGTACAACGTACCATTACAACGATATACCAAATCGGACCATATAATCATTTCTTGTGAGAAGCAGAAAACTCCCAAACGACCACCCTTTAATGTTGTGTCAAAAATGTTACCCGAGTCAGCCACCATACTCTCTCCCTCGAAGATTCTCAACCGAATCAATCCGATTTTAGGACGATGGAGAAGCAACCATCTGTAAGCCACCTTCTCCCGCCAACCCACATTTCTTGGATCTTTCCACAATAGTTTCACCTGACTTTCCGTATCTCCTGTGTGCCACAGGGAATTTCGCAACATCTCACCCGGTCCTGTATTACTCTGTACCAATTTCAGTTGAATTCCTGGTTCGGCAACAGCACGGAATGGCGTTGCTTGCCAGTACGTTTGGGTGTTCTTCTTCCACATAACTGTATAAAATTGGGAATTATCTTGGTAGCTGAAAATGAAGCCGACGTAGTCATCGTCTAATTCAGTGTCGACGAAAAATGTGCCTTCAAAGTCTACTCCGCCAAATCTGTGGAAACCTAAAATTTGAAGCAAAAATTATGTCAAATATTGCAATTACGTAATACACCCAACTAAACTGTATGTAATTATGAATAGGAATCGCTCATTTACTTACCAACTGCCAAACCAGGATCGCTGTTCATGGTCTGAACAATTTCGGCTCCCTTGTTGTAAATTACCCAGTTGGGATCGATCTGCGATTCTCCTTCGGGATCCAACACCACGGTTTGATAAGTTCTGAATATACAAATGCCGGTATAATAGTTAATAGTTAATGACAATTATTGGAAATTTCAGTTTTATTCTTTTGGGTGGAAAATAATTATTGTCGTCCCATATGGAATTCATAAACTAAGTATTTTTCGTACCTGAAATCAGTAGTGTAAATCTTGGAATTATTGGGACAATTGTCCAGGAAATCTGGCACTTTGTCATCGTCAAAATCATCTTCACAAGCATCACCAACTCCATCCCGATTGGTGTCCGTTTGATCAGGATTGTAGACAAGCAAACAATTATCTCTCTCGTTGGGAATTCCGTCGTTGTCAGCATCTGGATCACAATCGTCACCAATACCGTCATTATCTGCATCTTTTTGGTCGCTGTTGGGAATTGTTGGGCAGTTATCCACATTGTCCTGAATACCATCTCTGTAATATGACAAAACAAAAATTAAAATCATCGAATCATTTTATTATAGTTGTAGATTAAGCATAAAAATTAATTACTAATTGTTACCTGTCCCGATCAATATTGCTGTCACAAGCGTCTCCTACCAAATCCCTGTCAGAATCTTCTTGATTTGGATTTGGAACTCTAGGACAGTTGTCACACTCATCACCCAATCCATCTCTATCTGAATCCCTCTGAGATGGATTTGGTGTTCGCGGACAGTTATCTTGTCGATTCTTTGTTCCGTCGTTGTCAATGTCATCATCACAAGCATCACCGATTCCATCTTTGTCAGTATCTTCCTGATCCAGATTCGGTACCGTTGGACAATTGTCACAAGCATCTCCTTGTTTATCTCCGCCATCAGGGTCAGTGTCCTCTTGACCTGGATTTGCAACTAATGGACAGTTATCTAGGACTATTAGGAATACCGTCGTTGTCAGCATCTGGGTCGCAAGCGTCACCAATTCCATCACCGTCCGCATCTTCCTGTCCTGAATTTGGTGTATTCACACAGTTGTCCTAATTTTTTTTAAAAAAACAAAGGATTTACACCACCAACTATAGGAACTATCGGATGCGTCACACATGTTCAATTCGCAAGCAATTCGCCAATAAAAGTACTATTAGCTACCTACATCAACAAAAAATTGCCTGAAACTTCAAGTATTAACATAAAAAACTGCATTACATACTTTGCGACATTTCTTATCGCTGCAGCCTAAGTCGTAATCAGGCCAACCATCCAAATCTCGGTCCGGTCCACACGTTTTGCCATCGCCAGCCCATCCGATTTTACACTGAAAGTTGCAATCGTGTTAAACATACATTAATTTCAGAATGAAAGAAAAGAAATCGCCAACTGTTCACAGAACTATAGAATAATAAAAAACAGTTGTTGGGGAATCCAGGATAAGTTGCTTACCTTACATACATAATAGTTGAGCCCAGTGAGACGAACGCATTCGGAATTGTCATCGCAGAATGAGCCATCAGGACACAAGCCCGGACGACTGTGACAACCCAACGTTTGATTACCTGTGTAGCCCTGAGAACATTCTCCACAGTAGAATGAGCCTTCTGTATTAACACAGCGGGAGTTTTCCACACAACCAGCATTCCGTCCGTCAGCACACTCATCAATATCATAACATCTTTGTCTGTTCCTACGGGCAAACTCCAACCCAGTTCCTTGGAGTCCACTACTTCCTGTAAAACCAGCTGGACATGGGTCACATCTAAAACCTGGGGACATGTTGATGCAACGCACTCGTGGGTCGCATGGTTCCGCCAAATCGCACTAAATCAATCAAAGTCATTAATTAATAATACACACACATAAGTGCTTCGGAAACAATAAGTATAATTGTAATGTGTTCCTAGATATATGCTTAGGTTTTATTTGTGAATGCGTTTAATATACTCCTGCCACAAACTTACTTCATCCAAATCGTAGCAATGTGTTCCATTCCCAGTGAGTCCAGCAACACAAGAACCACAGCGATAATAAGGAGGCTCTTCCTGTTCAATACATTGCACACCTGGTCAAAGAAAAATGTCATTAATATACGTTTATACGCATCATTATCTCATCTTCTCCCAAAAAATAGTTAAATGGAGTAAGTATCGTTTGAAACAAGTTTCCTACCTGTATAGCAAGGATTATTCTCACAAGCCCGTCTCCTCTCGCAACGTTGACCGTCGCCGACGTATCCAGATGGACAAGGTCCACATTGGAATCCATCAGCAGTGTCATAACACTGAACTCCCTGGTGACAAGGACGTTCTCGACAAGAAACTCCAGGCTTACAAGTCCGACCATCTCCAACGTAACCTCTGGGGCACTGACCACAACGAACTTGACCTGCTTCCTTCGTCAGTACACTGAACACCTGGGAAGCATGGTGGTGGAATAGCTCGACATCCCGTTGGTGGAGGTTCACCTAAATTCGAATCCAATTTTGTGAAAATTGCATGCCCAATTTATTTTGATTGCACCCTTTTAAAATAAAAGGATAATTACTGTGTATTTTTCCAATCAACTTATGGTACTCACGTTAATAATAGATAAAATAAAGGTCTAGGTTACTGACAAATATTTTATGACTTACGACGAGGTTTGCAGGCATCACAATTCTCCAAAGCTTCTTTGAGTAACCTTGATTGTTCTTTCTACATGCAGAGAAATGAGAAAGANGTTAATAATAGATAAAATAAAGGTCTAGGTTACTGACAAATATTTTATGACTTACGACGAGGTTTGCAGGCATCACAATTCTCCAAAGCTTCTTTGAGTAACCTTGATTGTTCTTTCTACATGCAGAGAAATGAGAAAGAGATTACAAATCATAAACCCATAATAGGATTTTACAACATGATCTAAATAAAAAATGCATGAATACACAAAACCAGAAATCCCACGCAGGCAAAGCTCGCCGGTCGACACAAATGACTTTGCCTACATTTCCTATAATATTGTTGTACCTACCTAGTGCCTACTGCCTACATAACGAGTTCCATCCTCCCAGAAAGGTTTTCGTTACTTACTTTTACCAGGACCAGCACCACATGATATTACTCGTCGGTAATTATACAAACAATACACGGATACTGGAGGATAGATAGGAAAACAAAATAAAGCTTACATTTGCTTGCACTTCCAACTGGAGAGCCTTAATGGTTTGAATTAATTCCTGTAGAGTTTTGATGAGCAACGATTCTGTTGAAACCCAACATTAAAATCAGTCATTACTTCAGCTTACATCATACACCTAATTATAATAATACTGCATTATTCCCGATGGACATGTCTTCTTTTGGCATCACAGGCCGCAGGCAATGAAATGCATTCTGACTCGTGCGTTTGGCATTTTGCTCTAATCGTATCGCATCTTCAAGCTTAAAATGCTAATCCTAAATGTCACGCCAAAGAGTCAGATACATTATCAGCATTCCTGCTGCCCGTACGATTGCTTTCTATTATATTTAATTACAAAGTGTTGGAATTAAGAATGTAATTGTATTCCAAACTCTGATAACTGCATTTATATTCAACATACCTAGTTTTTGTATTAACAAAGACTCAGCATAAAGAGGGGATATTCAAAAATCGGCGATTTTAAATTCCTAAAGCATAAGTACAAAATATCTATAATACAGAAAAAACACCAAACTGGTTTTCGAATTTCTCTACGAATGAATTAACTTGGAAAAAACAAAATCTCCGACTAGAAGCTCAATCCCTAGTAGAAATGTAACGACACAGATAACTTTAAGAAAGCGCCAACAACGTCCATCAGAATATGCATATTTTTTGTTTCGACTTACCCCTGTCATCAAGGTCAGGAGAAAGAATTGGAATGTCACCTGGTAAAAGTAAAAAATTCAATGCAAATGGGTACAATAAATGCAATTATTATGACAATATATTGTAGTCACACAGTAACTCCACTGAAATGCATTTAATCAATAATTCATGACCGAGAAATATACTCAATACACTCTTTCTCCTGGGATCTGGTAGTCCAACTTGAATTTTTTTATACGGTAATTGTTTGAAAAATACCTTTGCTTTTGCCATTTACATCTCTTCATCTCAGATTGAAAACTGGTAGTGGGATTATATTATGAGTATTATTACGAAAAAATGTTATGTTAATGTGTATCATAAAAAATGAAGGTCATGCTCAGAAAAATTCAGATTAATATCCCATTCGTAAAGAAGTCGATTAAAAATTTAAGTAAACATTCCAATAATGGGATAAAAGTAATAGATATTATTAAAACCGTTAAAATGCAAAAGAGTAAAAAAATAAAAATGTCATTAATTAATATTTCAGTAACTATTAAAATAAGAAGAAGCATTAACTAACAAATGAGTAAATTGCAAGTATCTCACCTCACCTCTGTTAATCACCGTCCTCAATGGACAAGAAATGAACTGAGGAGGACACGCTGGATGCAGTTGAAATGTTTTTAAAAAAGTTTTCAATTCAAATCCAAACCGAAAGTCATTAGTTTTAGCCATTTTGTTAGGTTATGGAGTGCGCACAGCATTGTTGTTGTTGGTTCGATTAGATTTTCAAGTGAAGTTTGTAAGTTGAAATTGTAGGCAGGAGACATTAGCAGAGCGAATGAACGAACGAGCGAGCGAGCAGTGCAGCCATTTTTAGAAGATTAACAGATGGTAGGTTTAAGAATTAGAAAAATTACAGATACACAACATGAATAAGTCATTTTAGTTTTATAGTTTTTTTGTGGGCGTGGATTAAATTAACAATGTAACAAATTACGCTTTGTATTTTCCATTTCGATTGTTATCCACACGGCATGACGGTAAAGATGCTTTTCACATTGCAATTTACATTTACATGACCACCTAAATACATACATAGAGACACTACTAATATAGTTGCATTTAATGATGTAATCATTTTGGTACTGCTAAACTGCTAATGGTCTCTATTCTCTTTAGCAATGTTTATCAGTCTTAAAATCAGATTTTAAAAATCGGTGGTCATCTCCAAGATACAAAAAGGCAAAACACTTGTGAAATACTAATTTATGATAGTTATTGTTTCTGTTGTGGTTGTTAGTTTTATGCTAAACTCCCCTCTGAGCTCACACTCCACACTTACTAATGATGAGTGTATCAGATCAGTATTCTATACAAGTAATTCTCACAACTGCCCCCTTTCAGTTGGCATCAATCATTAAATGTCAACGATGAGAAAATTAAAAATTAGCATAGCTATTTTTAATATTATTCATGCACTATGTTTTGGCCATGCAAATTGAAATTATTCTTTACAGTTTACAAAGCAATTCAAGTAGATAGGTACGTATATAATTAAATTTGTAATAAATATCATATAGTAGTCGTAGGCAGTGCGAATTAACAATTGTTACTCATCAAGCTGGATAAATGCTTGAATAAAATTCAATGCCTTAGAGGTTACATAACGATAACTTTTACTGTCCATTCAAACCGTAACTTTTAAATTCACCTCACAAAAAACATGGGATAAAAAAGATCTCTGAAATGTTAAACGTCAAATGAAGACACATGAAGCTTACCTCTCCTGTACGTAATGACTTCATTAGTTGCCGGCTGGATAGCTTGTTCAGCTCGTGATGGACAGTGAAGATCATCTAAAGCCTCGCGAGCATCTATACTTGGATGAACCGACACTTTAATTTTACGATCCCGACTCTAAAAATGAAACCATGAAGAATCCAAATGTCTTTATCACATGCTTTGCTTGACCACAGTTATAGTCATGAATGGTCATAGAGATAGATACAGACAATGCATATAAGCATTAGTAAATTTGGTTTGGTGCAGGCACTTTTATCTAAATCTACTCTCATTGTAATTTCAATCCTTGTTGATTTTTTTGTAGATTCTTTTTCTTACGACATGGATAAGAGGTGGTCTTGTTTTGGTCATCATGTCCCTCAAACTCTTCGATAGTGTGACCAAACCCAATGGTGAGCAATCCAGGAATAAGGCAAGTCTCGCCGTCCCCGTCCATGACTGAGTTACCTCAATCACCAGAGAAGAATGTGAACTTCGTTCATTCAAGAAATTCGCCGGGATATTCAACACTTTCTTTGCTCCATCTTCAACGACCTCAATAAGAACTATAGAAAACATTCCCCGAAAATATTAAACTTATTTACTATACATTATAATTATAAGATAAGAAACAAATTCCTAAGTACGAAATATTTTACTTTTTTGAAAACGAAGCACTAAACGAGGGCTAATGATATGAGCAAATGACCGACTAACTTGAACGTTAATGTACTAAAACGTAAGTATCTACATGCTTGTTTCTTGTTTCCTGTAGATTTAAGTGTGCCGATAATATACTAGAGATACCAATGTACACAGGTAAGACGGTATGTGCTAGTTCCAATATGATATGACATGATGTGATACTTTGATAGTTCATGACAGGGATGCCATAAAGTCCAAGCCAAAGCCAAGGCGTGATATGTGTGTGACAGTGTATGACCGAAAAGTCCCATCTCCATGGGTGTTCAAGATGACACGACCATTAGACCATATTATAAGACAACAATTCCATTGGGCAGCCATCAGACTGCCATTACGATTTGGAAATGGCATGGGTCAGAGTATGTCAGCATCATTAATATGTACCCAAGAACCAAGTGAAACCCAGTGATCCTCAGATGTGTCATCCCATATATAGCCATAGTCAAGGAGCAAGTCTGTGAGTTCCCAATAAATTTGACCCATGTCAACAGCCCCCGCTGAGGAAATGCTCTTTATCACCTTCATCTTCCCTTCCAGCTTTCCATTCCACATACAATCTACACTGCTTACGACCGTCTACCTAATGCAATCATAATCATGAGCTGAATGAATCACATGTAAATGCAACACATTTCTCCCTTCGTACCGTACCAGTTTATGCAACTCTTGACTTGCCATATTGTTCCTGTCACCGTCGTTAACTACCCAAATCTAACCAAATTGCATATATCGTCATAACACATCTCCGACACGGGAATCAAATTGTCAGCCACAAAATAGCAACCAGATTCCCATTCTAACAATGAAAGACATTAGTACAAAGTGTATTCTCTAAAACTGAGCTGCAATGTATTTAGTGGAAATGATCCCTATACATACTATAGCATTGTCAGTAGTGCAGCATCTTCAGACATTTTTTACACCCAAGTAGGTAGGTAGGTAGTTTATCTTGCACAAGCACCAACTAAAGCCCTGTTAATTTCGTTTATGTACGTGGACACCCACTAATTTGGATTTCAACAATTTCTCAAGTTACACTTATAAATTACGCGATGATGTTCTTGTTGAAATTCAAAATTACCTTTCCACCGAAAACTGAAAATGTGGCTGCATTTAATGATGCAGCTAAAGTATATGAAGGGAAAAGCTCACAGTCACAAAGTAGGAAGGAAGCAAGAAATGCTATTTAATGCTGTATCAGACCATACGTTATGGAGTATATATGAACTTCCCCCATGAGTATGCAAACACATGCTTAGAATTATCTGATGGATAAAGTACGAACTCCAAGTCTATTATTAAGGATTATCATAAATCTTGTTTTTTTTACTTTGATGTTTGGGTCGATCTAAGGCAACTGCTACTTGCTGCTTGGAAGCCGGGAATTCGACGGTCATAAGAACATCTGTAGCAGGAACTTTTCCTCTTCGCCGTGGAGATAAATTTTCAAACACGACCACAAAACGATCATCTTCTATAGCCTTTTGCAAAGACTTTGACAAATCTGTGAAGGGCAAAAGAAAATTAAAAGCATTAGGCAAGTTTTTTCTGAGTTAAATACTGCAGACTTTTCCACACCAAATTATTTACCCATCATATCAAAATCAAACTTTCTTGTGCATACATAATGATAATGTCAGAAGTAGATTGATCCAACTACGTCAAAAGGTATATCGGTTCAAAATAGCTTGTTATATCAAATACTATGTGAAGCTAACTAAAAAGCCTAACCTAGCTAACCCTACCTATGTATCTGTCTGTCTAGGGAAAGAGTGACGTATAACATCATCAGTGGGAAATCTAAGTGATATTCAGTAATCCGTGTCAAAGACTTGCCTTGAGCTCATGCCATTTCAAGAAAAGTACCCTTCTCGTGTTTCCACCAAATCAACATGACATGACATTGATCGCTCGTTCCCCTCTAT
>JAAXYX010002748.1:0-16419 GCA_036851915.1 Ptenothrix huangshanensis | reverse complement strand
ATCTACACAAAAACAGACGCAGTTTATTTAAATCTACACAAAAACAGAGCAGTTTTTTTAAATCTACACAAAAACAGACGCAGTTTTTTGAAATTTACGCAAGAACAGAGCAGTTTTTTTTTAAATCTACACAAAAACAGAAGCAGTTTTTTTTATTTACAAAACAAACTGCCGTATGTTTTCAGTTTATACAAAAACAAAAACACATGTATGTTTTTAAATAAACATTAAAACAGACTCATGTTCTGTTCATATTTTACACAAAAGCATTTTTTGAAATATACACTGGATAATTAGATCCAGTTTTTTTAGTAGGCCTACCAGAAAAATTATCCTGCATACGCCACTGGCTTCATTTTAGCTTATGGAGGGACAAAAAATATGTTGAGCATTTTTGGACTCAAAAAAAGCCTTTAGTACTTTCAAAAACCATAAAACGCATTTTGCGCTCTGAAAAGCATAATTTAGCATAATTTTAGCGTTTCCAGAAAAAACAGCATTTTTGCAATTTGAAAAGCAAAAAAGCATTTTGCAGGTCGCCTTAATTTCTGAATAATTATTTACTGTGGATGCTAAAACTTTTCTTTAAATGTAGGCTTAAGAGAGCTGCACATAAGAATTGAAGATTGTCCCCAAGAGAGGGAAAAGGACCCTTTTGAATTATTGTCAGAGGTTACAGGTCGATTTGCTTTTGGCATGTGTCCGCAAGGTCAAGTTCATATTGTTATGGACGCTTACAATCAGGAAAGAATGGCGGGTAAGTTTGAAGTAATATTTACAAATTGAAGTTTACAAATTCTTGTTAATACAAACTTATAAACGGAATTGAATATTTTTTATATTTGAAAATAATTCTTTAGCTCTCACAAATGCTGTTCGGCCTGTATTGGGATATGTGACGAGCACGACGAAGTGCTATGCTTTTAATTGGAGTTGGATGCGCGATGAGTGTTTGTCCTGCAAAATGTAACGTGTGAGACCAGATTCACGGTTCATTAGAAATACGAACCATGTGTTATGTCATGTCATGTCATGTCATGTCATGTCATGTCATGTCATGTCATGTCATGTCATGTCACGAACATGAATGAAGCATCTTTTGATATTGATTTCCCCGCCGTTTATTTCAATCTTATGTATGTAGTTTCCATTTATGTACACGTTTTACATAATTACTCTTAAAACAAAAATTCAATTCTGAGTTTAAAATATTTGTGTTGTTGTCATCATCTTACTCTTAAGTATTTTTATTCTTATTTTTAGTTTTCTATTTCCATGTTATGCAATAAATCAATGGGTTACAAAAATATTTCCATGGTCTGATATTTTCTTTGCCAGACTATGCATTAATTATGCACTCCAAAAAATGATTAGTCATGATTTTAAATGAAGATCATACAAAAATTGTGCTTTTTTGAGCTTGAAGCACACTTTTTTAACGTTTACGCAAAAAAGAAGCGTTTTTTTTATTTGGACAAAAAAGGCGCCGTTTTTAAATTTACAGAAAAAACGTAGTTGTTTTTAGATTTACACAAAATCGAATGCAATTTTTTTTAAACTTACACGAAAAAGACGCAGTTTTTCCGAAAACACATAAACGACGCAGTTTTTAAATACATTTTGCACAAAATCTGATGCAGTTTTTAAATAAATTTGCACAAAATCTGATGCAGTTTTTAAATAAATTTGCACAAAATCTGATGCAGTTTTTAAATAAATTTGCACAAAATCTGATGCAGTTTTTGAAATTTACAGAAATCTTACGCAGTTTTTTACAATTTACAGAAATCAGACGCAGTTTTTTGAAATTTACAGGAATCAGAGGCAGTTTTTTAAAATTTACAGAAATCAGACGCAGTTTTTTAAAATTTACAGAAATCAGACGCAGTTTTTTAAAATTTACAGAAATCAGACGCAGTTTTTTAAAATTTACAAAAATTAGACGCAGTTTTTTAAAATTTACAAAAATTAGACGCAGTTTTTTAAAATTTACAAAAATTTGACGCAGTTTTTATAATTTACACGAAAAAGACGCAGTGTTTTAAGTAAATTTACAAGAAAACGAGGCAATTGGCTTTATAATACTCAAAAACGACGCAGTTTTTTTAAAATTAAAACAAAATCAGATGCAGATTTTTTATTGTTAAACTAAAGTTAGAGGCAATTTTATTATTAACACTAAAAAGTGGCTTTTTTAATATAAGTACAGAAAAAAGACGCAAATATTTTTACAACGTACACTCAATATTGTGCATTTTTTTTATAATTTTGCATTGAATTTCAAGTTTTTTCCATGCCTACACGAACTGAAATCCTACGACGGGCACTACTGGGAAACATTAGAACGCAATTAACAATGACGCAACTTTAGTAGCTACAAAATCGATGAACATGAGTGTCGAGGATTGCTCAATGACATTGAATTCGCCCACCTTGACCCCGATATCCTGAACAGAGCGCACGAACTGGGAGATTTGAATTTGGAGCACAAGTCGAGGCTTTTGTTTACGTACAGGACCAGCGCTACTGTCGCACATACTCATTGCATTTTGTTCACAGATTTCGACCTGCGAGGTCACTTTAATTGGAATAATTTCTACTTTCCATTTCAGTATATTTGAAGCTGTTAGAATATTGGCTTTGAAAGCTTTGATCTGTGATGGAATCTGGAAGGCCTTTTCATAAAGGAACCAGTAAACAAGAGTGCCGTCAAGTCCCATGAGGATATTCAGAATGGCTAATAATGGAGATTCGTGAAAAAATTCGATGGCTAGGAAATTGCACCCTATGCTGAATCCAAAGCACCAGATTTTGAATGCAAAGACAATGGAGCAGTTGCTTTGATTGAACAGGTGTATAAATAACTGGAGATTGCGGCATCTGGTGACAGCTTCCAGCAACTTCTTCTCCCGGACTTTATTATCAGCGTTTCTGTTGGAACAAGGAAAATCCATTAGTAAATATCTGTAGACGCATAATTACACGCTCATAAATGCTATCGGATTATGCTTCCAAATGCTTGTTTCGGCCACTCAAGTGACTTAAACATATTTTAAAGAAAAAAACAAAAATTACAGAATTCGAATCAGAATTTCCTTTCTTTCTTCAAGCTGAATTAAAGAACGTTTTAAACGTTCTGAAAAAACGCATGTAGGACGTTTTGCACCTTTTTGATGTCCCAAAAGAAATTTACAGTTTTTAAAAAGTCGTTATTAGAACATTTTGCGCTTTTTAAAATGTTGTAATTTAAACGTTTAACAATTTTGCGAAGGTTGTAATTAGAACTTTTTAAGCCTTTTAAAACGTAGTATTTGGAACGTTTTAAATCATTTGAAAAACGGTAATTACAACGTTCTGGACTAATTTAAAATTCGTAACTACAACGTTTTAGGCATTTTTAAAAATCCTAACTACAACGTTTTGGACCTTTTGAAAATTCGGAGTTGGTGTGTTTTCTACTTTTTGAAGCATCGTTACTAGAAAATGTTAAACATGTTGAAACTTTGAAATTTCGTTTTGGTCATATTTAGGAAATTTTAGATTTTTTGAAACGCCGTGATTGTAACGTTTTGCACTCTTTGAAAAGTCGTGATCACAGCGTTTTACACTTTTGAACATTTGCATTTAGAACATTTTTGCAATTTTGAAAATTCCTATTTAGAACGTTATTGAATTTTTGAAAAATCGTATTTAGAACGTTTTAGACTTTTGAAAAAAGTGTATTCAAAACATTTTTGCAATTTTGAAAATTCCTATTTTGACGTTATTGAATTTTTGAAAAATCGTATTTAGAACGTTTTAGACTTTTGAAAAATCGTATTTGGAACGTTTTAGACTTTTGAAAAAAGTGTATTTAGAACAATTTTTGCAATTTTGAAAATTCCTATTTTGACGTTTTCTAATTTTTGAAAAATCGAATTTAGAACGTTTTAGAATTTTGAAAAATTGTATTTAGAAAGTTTTAGTTTTTTAAAAAAAGTGTATTTAGAACATTTTTGCAATTTTGAAAATTCCTATTTAGAACGCCTTTGACTTTTTGAAAAATCGTATTTAGAATGTTTTAGACTTTTGAAAACGGTGTATTTAAAACATTTTTGCAGTTTTTAAAAGCCCTATTTATGTAGAACGTTTTTGACTTTTTGAAAAATTCTATTTAGAATGGTTTAGACTTTTAAAAAAACTGTAATTAGAACATTAATTTTAAAACACTTGTAATAATACACATGTTTAATAATTATTTCCGACCTCTTTTTTTGAACGAATTAAAATAACCTCTACATCTGGTCATTTTTAGGACGTTTTAGAAGGTCATTTTTTCAGGCCTCAAAGGCAGTGGGACTTCGTCATTTTGACTCTTTGCTCATTACAATTAATTTATAAAGTGTCACATGTTACATTTATGAAAGTAAAAAGTACCTTAATTCCGCCGCGAATAAAACCGCCTCTTCTAACTTCAAGGTGCTGCATTCAACAAAGGACAGATGGACATAAGAGGCGAAGATCAAACACGCAGTGCCATGAAAACCAGCCCACACTTGATACGCACCAAGAAAAATGTAGCTTATGGAACAAGCTTCGCTTTCCTCATAAAAAGTGTTATAAAGTATCTGAGGTCGTGTTGGGTCACTGAAAAGAATGCAGCAGGAAATGACGGTCGTTGCAAAAATAAAAAGCCCAAGGTGCTCCATCGTCCATTTCTTCCATGCAGAAGTTGATTTGCTTATAACATTTCCATTTCCTTGCCCCTCCAAATTGCAGTGGATCTCATTCCACACGATAGGAATAGTGCATTTCCACCTTCGAAAAAATATATCCGAGGAAATGGTAAAGGCGAAACAGCTCACCCATATGAAGTGGATGGAGAAGTGGTTGAAGTTGAAATTAAACACGGCTTTTTCATTGTTGTTTGATTTTGAATTGGCGGATGATGATGATGATGATGATGATGATGATGATAGAGAATGAATCATTTGAGCAAATGTGATAGCCTGATGAAGCGCAAGCAAGAAGGTGCCCATAAAATGTATTTTAGATGCAACAATTTTGAATTTTGAGCGCTGTTTCTTCATACGGAAATCGTTAGAGAACTCAAACGGAATTAGGCATAGGTCGGAAGCCAGTTTGATAAGAAGAAGATTTGTGTTCACATTTTTTTTGAAAAACATTACGGCCGCTTAGTTTTTTTGGTAATTATTTTCAAATGAGATATCACATGTTAAGATGTTTTCGTTGAATTTACTGGTTATTTTTTGCTCAACAAGGTTCAGTCAGATTGCCGTGAGAAAACTGTTCTTTTAAAAATCTAACAATCGATTTCAATTTCAACCAGTAGGGTAAATTGACGTAGGACACGCAACGCAGGTGTAGATCTATTGATTTTTAAAAATGCACCGCCTTTTTAAATATTTGCACGAAACAAGCGTATTTTTCTTTGCACGAAATATGTAGTCGCAGTTTTTTTAATTAACATGAAAAAGACGCGGTTACTTTCCAACTTACACAAATAGATGACGTATTTCTTTTAACGATTTGAACGAACGAGACGCAATTTTTTTTAATGTACACAAAAGAGACGCAGTTTTTTAAATTTACGCAAAAGAGAGACAGTTTTTTAAATTTAAACGTAATAGATGACGCAGTTTTTTTAAATAAAATGAAAAAGACGCGGTTTTTTCCAACTTACACGAAATAGATGGTGCAATTTTTTTAATTTACACAAAAGAGACGCAGTTTTTTAAATTTACACGAAATAGATGACGCAGGCTTTTAAATGCAATTACACGAAATAGATGCAGTTTTTTTAAATTAAATGAAAAAGACGCAATTTTTTCCAACTTACACGAATTAGATTACGCATTTTTTTAAAAAATTTACACGAACAAGATGCAGTTTTAATTATTTACACAAAATAGACGCACTTTTTCTTAAATTAACATGTAAACAACGCGATTTGTTTCCAACTTTTCTTAATCTACAGGAAGAGACGCAGTTTTTTTAAAAGCATGCAAAAACGACCAAGTCGTGTGAAATTTACATGAAGACGACGCAGGTTCGTTTAATGATTTGAAACGAAAACGACCGAGTTTTTCTTAAAAGTGGCACTTGATAAGATGCTGTTTTTGTTGAATTTTACATCTTATGTGAGCAACTTGTTACCAAGCCTAGCGCTACACACTCTTACAAGGAGGAATTTTGAATTCCAAACTGGCGATACAAATAGAGCTCCAGTTACTTTACGATTTTTTAAAAAATAGTCTGGATTATTTTGATTCGTTTCTATAAAGCCTTGCTCCCAGGTAAAGCTATTAACTCTCTTCGCGTAGTTATGGCTTGTAAGTTCTCTAATACATTCGCAATTTATTTTCAAATGACAATGACGTACTTTTGATTGCGTCAAACTGTCCACGGTCCATGCATCGATTATACTTTTATGGACTTTCGCAAGTTTAAATTCCACTCTCAAAGGACTGAGAAAAGGATAAAAGTATTGAATGGTGAAATCGAGTTTCAAAACTTTTGTTTAGTTCATTTTGCACGCGCGTGTATAATTCGGAAAGTAGGAAGTCGTAAACAGGTAAACAGTCCAAATAAAAATCAAACTAAAATTGCAAAAGTGAAACCTTCATTAGTCGGTAATGAAATATCATACCTTTTGGATAAACAGGTGACGCAACTTTTCCTGCTGGCGCGTGTCGGCGTGAGATATTACCTGACTTATGTACGTTACATAAATATGAATTTATTATGGGGCTCTGTATAGTACCTAAATTAAATCGTTGCTTCAGAAGGTAACCTCCTTCTGTCAGAATACTCCACGTGTTGACAATCTTTTAATTGAATGGGGAAATATTTGGGGAAATATTTAGAGCTACAGTCATCACTAAAACTACCCGAAAAGACAAAAGACACTTGGCTTATGGAAAAGTGGAAAAGGGAAAAACCGATTATGATTATGCCACATATTTTGATTGATTGGCATGTTTTTTCTCATAAATAAATAACAAATATTTCCAATACTTTCTTATTCGGGAGCATTTGAACTTTCTAGAAGGAATTGTAACAAACTTTATCAAACGTCAATTTAAATGTATGCATTTATTAAGGCGACCAGAAAAATGCTTTTTTGCCTTTGAAAATTACTATTTGTTTGGCTTTTCAAAATGTTTTTTTTTTTGGCTTTTCAAAATGCTATTTTTTCTTCTTTTCAAAATGCTATTTTTTGGCTTTTCAAAATGCTCAAATTGCTTTTCATGTTTTCTGATCGCCTTAATACTTACCCAGCGCCCAGCGGCAACTCCGTTCTTTTAGTTTCAACTTTTACACGCACATAGCAGCATTTCTGCCTGAACTTCATCCACAATTTATTTCTCAATAAAGTAAAAAATAATTATTTAAAGTCGATTTTTAAATAAAGCAAAAAAATGAATACATAATTCCATTACTACATACATAGTTAAACTACATAACTTATTTACATACATATACATTATTAAATATCATTAGGGAAAACAAGAGAAAAGTTCTGAAAGTTAATTAAATAATATTTTAATTATTCATTGATGTGCATGTTGTTGTCCTCCCTCCTCATTTCGTCCAGCTCTGCCTCAATTACACGAAGCCGCCTAAGAAGATCCATCCTTTCCTGAACGTAATTGAGTTGCAAGAGAACCAAAGCTGAGAACTGCGAGCCCCACAATTGGCGGCAATCGAAACTTAAGCACCGCTTCAAATCAAATCATAAAATTTTTAAATGAATTTAATTTGGAATTTCATTCACTATTCTTGATCTTGGAGGAGTATGTAAAGTCATTTGAATGCTTGAATTTATTATTGGAGTAGTCAATGCTATTACTACATTTGTCACTTTATAAAACTAATAATTATTTACATTCGACTTACTTGATAGTCCTCTTGCTCGTCCATGTCAATCTTTTTTTAACTTTTTTTGGATCCAATTCCAATACACAGTTATAGCGCCAAACAAAAATTTAAATAATTTATTGCTTACGAACACGAGCGTTTCTAATTGTCCAAATATGTGTGATATGATAGAGCATAGAAATTCCAAAGAAATATTTCCACTTCCACCCACTGATAGAAGGCATTAGGTAAGCTGTTGTGTTACCTTTCATAAAATGCACTAGGGCTGCATATAAAAAGAACGAAAATTTTAAAATTTGAATTTTTTCAAAGTTTGAAAACAAACAAAAAATATATAAAATAAATGCAATATTATTTAAATTGGGATACTTACATATTTTTCCACCATGGCAATATTAGGTAACTGATAAAGTTATGTAAATACCACGTGAAAATCTACAGAACCACCTGCTCACCTGCTCCAAAATTGAACGTTACGTGTAGGTGCTTCCCACTCTCACGTTCAAATCACATTGATTACATAATCCTTGCTGAAGTTATGTAACAGGATTGAGATAAGTTATTCAGGTTATCGATGTTTCAGTCAGTAGCGTATCTAGGATTTTTTTGAGGTAGGCACATCGGCTTAAAGCTTATTATGTCTGGTGTGAATTTCCAAAAAAATATTTACAATTATTGAAAGAGTCAATTTTTTAATTTTTACACTTTTTCAACCAGTGAGAATTTGTATTTTTTTACACATTTTCAAGCAGTCCGAATTTTTATTTTTATACATTTTTTTAAAAATTCCGAATTTTTATTTTTTCCCTTTTGAAAATGTCCGAATTTTTATTTATCAAGCTTTTCAAAAAATTCAAATTTTTGCTTCTTACACTTGTTTAAAATGTCCTAATTTTTATTTTTTAGGCGTTTCAAAAAGTCCTTTTTATTTTTTACACTTTTAAAAAAATCCTTTAGTTTACTTAATTACAATCTTTTAAATAGCCAGAATTTTTATTTTTTTGGCTCTTCAAAATTTCCGAATTTTTATTTTTTACGCATTTTCAAACAGTCCGAATTTTTATTTTTTACACTTTTTAAAAAAATCCAAATTTATTTTACTAACTCTCTTTTAAACAGTCAGAATTTTTGTTTTTACACTTTTCCAAACTGTTCAAATTTTAATTTGTTATACTTTTCAAAAAGTTCACAAAAAAGTAATGTAGTTGCTTTGGTGTTCCTATCATGCTTCTGAACCAATTTTAATTTTACGCAAAATTCAGAGGTAGACAATTGCCTACCTTGCCTTCCCATGGGTGCGCTACTGAAATTAGCCATTGTAATGCAGTATTAAACGAACCGAATGAAGATAAGCTACTATATGATTCACTAAAGGTCAACAGCCAAATAGTAAATCATGAGAGAGATGAGAGATGAAAATAACGCACTCACATAATTAATTACCTTCTACACAGTCTAGTAATTTTAGATGCATAAAAACTATTAAAATCCTTGCGCTTAATTTGTATTCGCATTAGCACAAAAGTTTTTTTATCACTATTCTGAAATAATTAAACACAAATGTCTACTAACAAAGTTCCAATTTACATGATCGAAGCATTTACTGTTGGAGACAACGAACCTTATACTGGAAACCCTGCTGCTGTCTGCATTCTTCAATATGACGTGAGTGAGCAGAATTTTCTTTTATAATTATACTTAACTTTAGGAAGATGACATTTACTTGTTGGCCAAAATTATTTACATATATTTTGATGTACGTAAATAGGCCTGGAAAAAACTTGGTGAGTTCAGTGTAACATTTTAAGAAACTGCAACTTATCTAGTTTCGCTTTATACAAAAAAACAGCGTTTTTTTGTATATAAATGTAAAACATAAATTTTAAAAAATCTTATCTTGTCCATTTGCAAATAGCGAAGTCATTTTTACAATTTAAAAAAATTGCGCCTTCTCCTTTTACATTTAAAAAAACTGCGTCGTTTTCGCTTAAATTTTTGAAAATTGTGCCTTTTCCATGTTTTAAAAAATTCGTCGTTTCGTGTAAATTTTAAAAAATAGCGCCATTTTTCCTTTTTTAAATAAACTGAGCCGTTTATGTGTATTGTTTAAAAATTGCACCTTTTCATGTAAATTTGAAAAAAACGGCGTCATTTTAGCGTAAATCAATATTTATGCTATTCCCACTAAAATTTGCAAAAAAGAGCGTCATTTTTGTGTAAATTTTCAATACTTGTACCATTTATATTTAAATTTGCAAAAAACAGCGTCATTTTTGCCTAAATTTTCAATACTTGTACCATTTCCATTTAAATTTGAAACAAACCGCGTCTTTATTCGCAATTCCTATAAAAATTTACAAAAAATCTTTTTTTTCTTACCTTGTAGGACGACATTAATGACGAAATCAAGCAAAAAATAGCAGCCACACTGAATGTGAGTTCGACCGTCTTTGTGTCACTGGATTGGAAAGAAAATGCCGAAGGAACGAAAACACCACAAAATAACAATCCCAACCAAAATGGAAATGAAAATGACCCACAATCAGTTCGACGAACACTCCGCTGCTTCACCCCAAACACAGAAATGCCAGTGAGTATCCACGGAGTCCTTGGAGCAGCTAAAGTAGTCTCAACTCGTCTCAATGAAACGGAAGAAACTCACGTTTCAAAATTCCAATTTCAAACAAAATCCAGAGGTGTACTTTCAGCTGAATTAACTCCGTCCTCCGAATTCTTCCAAAATTCTGAAGATAATCCTTCAAGCTCAAAACGCCTACGTGAAGACGAACCGGAAAACGATTTTATAACACTTAATTTTCCAACGAGTTTAGCTTCCAAAATATTATTCAAATCGGAATCGGATTTAAAATCAGAACCGCCAAATCCGAATGGTTACTGGCTCAGCGCCTTTATTCAAAATTCTCTCGGTTACTTGTTCCCCTTTGATGGGAATGAAGTCTCTAAAGTAATTGAAGACGTTCAGCTTGTAGGAAACGGTGCATTTGTTCTGATCCAGCTTAAGCGAGTTGTTAACGAATTACCAGAGACGACTCTGAAAAAAGTTAAACCGAATTTTCAAAAATTACTGGAGCCTATTGAAGAAAATGGGATTGGCGTGCCACATGGCGTTTTAGTAACCATTAAGGGCAAGGGTGATAACGGAAGACCACATTTCTATTCAAGATGTTTCGCGCCATTTTACGGTATTGATGAGGATCCAGTGACGGGATATGCACATACGGCACTAACTCCTTATTGGGTAAACCAATTGGGCTTGGAATTAGATGCGGTTTTATGGGCCCGACAGTCTTCTGCTAGAGGTGGGGACTTGCGGTGTCAACTTCAGTATCAAGCAACAGTAAGTCACGGTCATGCTGTAATACAAAGCCATCTATACCAACCCCAGGACGAATGGCGGGTGCTTTTAAGTGGAAGGGCAAGGATTTTATTTAAAGGGCAACTTAACATTTAGGAAAATTAATTTTCTACAATTTGGTTATAAAATTTGAATACGCGTACATTTTGCATTAGAATTGGGAATTACACTTTCTTGCATTTGACATTAATTATTAGAGTATAGTAATAAAATAAAATGCTATAAAAGCATACCGTTTGTGTGTGCGAGTGTGTGTATGTACCATTATTTTATAAAAAGTTACCATTATTCAAAAAACTGCATCCATTTTAGCGTGGAAATTCAAAACCTTGCATTCTTTTTGGCGTGAAAATTCAAAAAACTGCATCTGAAATTTTGCAAAAACAACGATTTTTGTTTCGTGTAAATTTCAAAAAACTGCATCTGTTTTTGTGTAAGTTTTAATCTTTTGTAGGGTCCATTGATGTCAATGTTTTAATTGCTTAATCCAATTTCAATACACAATCCTAACGCCAATTCAGAATTTAAATAATTTACTCCTCACGAACACTCCAAATCCCCATTACTCCCCTCTGCTCTCTGAAGACGAGCGAAATGCACTCAACATCCTCGCCAACTCCTTTTCTGAAGTCTTCGAGTGTTAATTTAGTGACTTTAACCATGAGTGTACTCCTAAGTCTTCGAATATTATCATCATCACATCCCCAAGTCTTCATCATTCATGTTACAATGTAATGCAGGTTGAAACACATTATTTATATGTTATTGTAATTATAATATCATGTCATGGGTAATGTATGTATGAGACTTGAGTTGTATAACCCATCACTTCAGAACCATCATTATTGATATAACTATTCATTCAATTTCCGTGTAAAATGATCTCTGTTAGTAATTAATTAATATTGTTTTGTGGGGATTCCACGCCCCTAGTACATCAACCATTGAGACACTCTTGTAAATATTGATACATGTAATGTTGATTCTACTAATTACTCCAAATCGAATTTTTGTTTGTTTTCTCTCGGTATTTTGTCATGAGAAGGTAAATTGTAGTTTAGAAACCCTTTTCAGTCATTAATAATGACCAAGCCATCATCTCCTCCTTTTTCCCCTACTTCTCTCAACGCCACATGACGTTGATGGATGTAATCGGGTTTTAGGGAAGCCACTTCCCCCAATTCCAGCCCTCACCCCCAAACAAACCACAATTTACTTTCATCATTTTATTTGATTTTCTTTTTTTTTTTGTGTTCCCATATTATGAATTAGTAAGTAGTAGTTATGAAGTAATAGCTTTGGCATTACTTCATTCTCACTTGTTGTGCCACCGAGCCCTGCGTGGACCTCAGTTTGTGATAGATTTTGCGTCCTCCGTGACTTATAATCTTGTTAATATCAAACTCGTGTGCATCACTGTAAGTTTTGTGTTAGCCTTTTAGCATTTAGTTCCTTTCCTTTAGTTTTCTCGGTACTGGGGCTAATGGTAATAAGACATGCCGAATCTCTTTGATTTCCAAAGATCCAACTTCCTCTTCTCTACGCTTTATCCAAAGCGTGCAACTTTGTAGTCACATTGATTTTCGCGTTGTAACAAGATTCTGGCTCCCCATTCCTTACCACCCCATTTCCAGAGAAAACTCATGGATCAATTACTCTGATTTAATCGATATTCATAATTCTCTTCCATTATTATTAAGGATTTCAGCGATGTGTTGGACTCCTCAACCATCCCGGAGTCAAATAGTCTAAGTGTGCTTACGGCCGATTCATTTTTGTATTATGATTTTGATTCATGATCGTTCCTTTCCATAGTGTGGAATTTGTCCCTGCTATAGCAATCGTTTTCCCTTTAATAATGTTTATGATTCCGGTCATCCACTTACATTATTTCTCTCCTCTGCTGTAAATGACAAACTAATGTGTTTAATTCATTATTGTTCATTTGTTGATGTTCTATTATGAATTAGTTTAATATCACTTGTTTGGATTGAGTTGTATGTACGTCTGACCACGGTGGGTCTTTGTAGAATTCCATTTGTTTTCCTTCTTAACGCTGTTTTTAGCATGGGTCATATTCTTATCGTAATCTTTCCTGGTTATCTACAAGATCCCGGCCCCAGACTTACATTGCTCCTCAATTACCCATCACTTCCGTTGTTGCTTTCCGGCGGAAAGCTACAATGAGGGAGGGGGATTTAAGATGCGCATATAAAACCGCATCTCATGTTCACCATCATCATCTCCACCCTCCACACATCCCTTCCTCATCCCTCTTTTCACCCTCACCATTGAGGATTCCCTTAGGTTAAGTTAGTCTTACTCTTACCGTTGAAGGATGAGCATGTCTTAGCTCAAGCTTAGAGTTAGTGAGTCTTTAGTTCTGATTGTCTGCTCTGTCTTTTCGTGCTGCCTTCCCTTTTGTTCAGGGCCGCAGTCACAAGAATTAATTGTTAATAAAGTACAGAGCCATGAACATCTCTCCGATTGTCAGGTGTTCCCATTCATTTATCATGGGAAAACAAATACAGTGAACATAACAGAAACCTCTTTCACAATCGTCAAGCGAGTCAGCCTCGTCGATTCCCCATCGACATAGTTTACGCCAACCCCATTCATGCTTTTCATCAAACACTAACCCTCCCCAGCTCGGGTTCTTTTCAACCGCCCCTGCATCTTGACAGGCTTAACATCTAACAATTTTGCTTGCTTGCTACGGTATTTATGAACTCGATTGAACTGTTGGTTTTAACCAAATGGAACATGGATGTTTCTTTAAATTAGGTCTTGGATTGCAGAATGGTACGCCTTTCTATTCCATTTAGAATTCAACCATAATAACTTGGAAGTAGCAATTCCTTTTTCGATATCGTGTTTTGTTTTCATTATTTCAAATACATGCAGCAGGTATCGAGTGTTATTTGCATCATATACTACAAGATCCTTGTCGAGCGGTCGTTTTGTGTAGTCCGACAGCTGTCCTAGGGTCTTCTCTTCGTTTGTAATTTCGATACCGAGCAGCTGCTTCACAAGTTTCGAAAAACCCACAGAATCACTAGGATCAGGACTGTCCTTATACTTTTCCGTGAAAAATTGATATCCTTTCTGGGTGTCAAACAAAGGCCACAGTAAAATCATAAAATCCCAATGAAGCCATTTGATGTCATTTCCGGACCCGTGCATCTCTTGCAGTATATTTGGGTTTTGTAATATTGTCTTCAAGTTAACTTGGCTAGGGCATCGATGACGAAATTGAAATTATTGGTACTGATTTGAACTAGGCAAAGAACACCAGAGTAACTCGTGCCGTCATGACATTCAATGTCAACCATAATGACATCTTGCTCTTCCAAATGTTTATGCATTTTCCAATATCGGCTATTAGTATCAATCCAAATAAAGCTTTCGTGCAATAAGTGCTGCCGATATATTTCAGGCTTTGTCCACTTTGCTTTTACGCATGTTTACTGTACAACTGATGAAAACGTATGAATATTTGGCAGGGGAAACTCTAATTAACAAATTAAATCATTAGCGAATCACGTGATTAACGACCGGGATACATGATTACTAGATAGTATTATTTCTTGGTTATGTAATTTACTTGTCTTATTACCTGCCGTGTTTGTTCTCTGCACTTTTCTTTGAAGCTCTTTTTGCCTCTCCGTGGCTGGAATTGGTGATCGTCCGTAAACGCTTTGAGAAACTAATAGATCCTTATAATTTCGCTTATTTTTTGCCTTATTAATCGCCTCTAGTTGTTGCTTTGAAAGATGTGTTCTTGGTTCCGGACAGTCCGGAACCAATTCCATTTGAGTCGCCATGCTTTCTGCCGTACACGGCAGCTGCAAAGATAAAAAGGTAAGTAATGTGAATAATTTGTACAAGTAAAATAACTGTGAGGAAATTAATGCAATACTGACCTTTAACTCAGTTCTTAAGACTATAGTTAATCAAAATATCATAACATATTAAATTATTTAAGCTTCAAAGTATTAGTTTAAATTATCAAACTTACTTAGTAGTTAAAAGCAAGCAGCTTGGTGCTGTACGAATTACGAATACCAAACGGTTTTATTTCCATTCAAAATTTTCACTTGAAACGATGAAGGTAACAGTAACAACTAATGGCAATAACAATTACGTCGTATTTAGTAAATAATAAATGAATATTCAATGATGGATGCTGAAGATATGATAACTGATAATAACTGATGACGATAACATGCCTGGCATTAATTTCAATTCAATATCTTGACTCGACTGAACGTGGTAGCTGTTGACTTAATGAAATTCAAATGGAGAAGAGACTCCGTTTGATATGCCGTTTGAGACTTGAGTCCTTGAGTGTGAGTGAACACTGAGCATATCTAGACGAAGTGAAGTTTTATGTGAAATTGGGATTGGAGCCAGATTTTTGCGAGTTACGTCGCATACCAGAGGTGGCGCGGTTCATTTTGAACGTGATTCTTTGGGTGGTACCATCAAGTACAGTTTGGAGGTGGTACTAGTACTACTATTGACCTATTCCCTACTAACATATCGTCTCTTAAGAGGCAAAGAGGCGCATTTCCAATTTCGACTAAAAGCAAGAGGGCGCATTTCCAATCTACACTAAATGCAAGGGTGCGTAAATCTAATTTCACTTGAAACCGCTTTTTACTAACTTTCATATTCTCTACCGTAAAGACACTTGTCTACCCAGTACCAGTACTCTAGGTGTTCGTTACCAAGAAAACACTTCTCTACCTGCTTGTCTTAGGTGTTCTGTTTTTAGAAAAGACTTCTCTACCAAGTTGTATTTTGTGTTCTATACCGTTAAATAGCTCCAAAACATGTTGGTGTAGGGTGCTCTCTACCATGATCAAACTTTTATACAAGAAGTTAGTAGAGATCACCTTAAGCATGGCACAGAACACCGTTAACATGGTAGGCAAAACCTCAGTTATGGTAGGGCACATCTTGTATGTACATATTATAGAACACATTGAAAATGGTAGAGGACACCGTGAATATGGTTGAACACACCGTGAACATGGTAGAAAACACCCTACACTATTGGGTAAGGATGTGTTTTTACGGTAGAGAACACCCTACAGTACTGGCTAAAGATGTGTTTTTACGGTAGTGAACGCCCTACACTACTGGCTAAAGATGTGTTT
>JAAXYX010002747.1:0-16421 GCA_036851915.1 Ptenothrix huangshanensis | reverse complement strand
ATTCTATATCGATCAGTATAAAACTCGTTCAGATCGGTGCAGAGATGCGCTCGTACTAAACAATTTAAATTTACCTATTTCAGTGGGCCACCCTGTATGATGTGGGTTTGAATTAAACTGAATAGAAGTATGAGTGATAACCGATAACAAGATGAGTGTTGGCTCTACCGAATCCAAGATACTTTTTGTAGATAAAAGCGAAAAATAAATGTCACTGCTTACAGGTTACGAACCTGATAGCTGTAATTATTTGCTGCTCTTTAGTGGATACATGTATATACATATATACGTATATACATATATGTACATGTACTGTGTATCTACATTACATGCCTTTCCATAACGTTAAAAAGACTCCTTGGTACAGATTTGTACTCCTTTTATATTATAAATTGGCTCCATGCTGACCAGTGTCCAAGTAAAAAATGTCAATTGAAGTTTGTGTTTTTACTTCGTATGTACCATATTAGATGTAGGTAAATTAGGATTTTGAAAACAAATACTTTCGGATATGTAGGTAATCATACATATTAGTTTCGCGTATGTGTAATTACATATAGAGAGTAGCACACTCCCGGGGAACTATTTACCTTCATTTTCATGATCCGGAATTTAATAGTCTGTTATGTTGTGGCGTTATTGCCAAAATCAAAAATTGTGCACGAAAATGCGTTGTAATTCTATATTACATTACTATAACCAGTTACTGGTCTAGAATAGGCAGGACTCCGTAGAGCTTTTGATAATGACGATTAAAAAGGATTCTGTCTTGAGTTTAGTAATTAGCTTTGCAATTTTTGCTTATTTGTACAAAATTTCACAAGTACTGCAATTCTTCACTGTCTACTATGTCTAGTATTTTAATCTTCATAATGTTCAAAACTGTATTCGTAAGCAAAATTTTAAAGACTCAGACGAAAAAAATTGCATCGCTTCAGGAAAAATAACAATAAAATGCTTTAATTGGCTTCAACACTTAGATAAAACGTTTATGGCATGATAAATTTATTTATGATGAATTCAAATATCGATCCCCCGTACAACTGATAACAAACTTTGCATATTATTCTGCCAAATGGAAGAACCTATGGTATACACTGCAAAAACTAAACATTTTTGAAACAGGAAAAAATGCAACGAAATCGCCTAAAACCTACATGTAATTATTGAGCATAATTATGAACACAGCTAGGATGCATCTTACGTGCATTACAAGCTCATTAAAACGCATCTTGGACTTCGAGATGAACTTAAATGTACTTCAGTTCAGGTTCATACCTACATACCATTATGGTGCGCTGCGCTGTGAGTGAACTTGAGATGCATCCGAGCTGCGTTAATAATTATACTAAATATGTGTGGGTTTTTGGCATTTCAAACGTACCGGTTTTTTTAGACTTTAGCTAAGTGATTATATAATTTAAAAATACATTTTGAATTTGCAAACACTTGTAAATGATTGATTTGTTCTTTCTTCTCATTGCCCCCGGAAAAAAATAATCATAAACAAAACCGAGTTCAATAGTTCCAATGAAAGATTAGCAAACAACAGTGTAGGTAGCGACATTTAATTTATAAACTGAGACAAGTAGATGCATTATATCTATCTCTCCAGCTGACTAACGATAAGTACATACAGATCAATAATAATTGCAATTACCAAAACGAAAAATTCGAAGCCACTATCTCAGCTGGTACTAATACACAGTTCACATTAAAATTAAACAATAGAATAGAAGACCTGATACTGATACTGATGCCGTATGGTTTGGTTATTGATGCGACCGAAGTTAAGACAGGCAGTAATTGAAATGAATGACATCAGGTCAGTGGAAGGACACATGGATGGGTTTATGAAGTGTTGTGTAAGTTACTTAGTTACTTTTATTTTTGAATTTGATTACAAACTACAAGTACCTATTCAAAAGTTGAAGATATAACGTGGAAAATTCTCACACCCTTTTTGAATGCAAAAACCTGTCCATACATTCCTGCCTGTCCACTTTTACTTGGTACACATATATACTTGTTTCCCTTCTTTTGAAAATAAAATAGGGTTACCACTGGCATGCATCAACCCCATACCTTTATACAATATATGCGCTCACACAACATCCCATTTGCTAGCCAACCAGCACAGCAAGCTCGTCTGTAAATACTTCAAGTTGTGTTTGTCAGTTAGATACGTAATCGCGTGTAGCCTTCAGTAACAAGTAATTTTGATATACGTACAATTATATGCAGTTCGAAATTTATATTTAAATCAGAGCTATCTTCCTCCAGAGCGAACTCAAACTGAAGTGACAGATCAGTAACTTTTTACACTCGGCAAAATCAGTTCGTTGATTAGACTTCACGAAGTCACATAACATTAAACTGCCATACTTGTTCTTCAATTGACCTCTGTGGGAAGTTAACAGTAATAATTGGTAAAAAATTTCAGTGTAATTTTTGCAAGTAATTTCTGAGATTTTTTGATGTGGCCAGCAATCTAGTTAGTTTACTTTATCAAAATATTGCCCCAGCTTGATAATGCATACTTCTATTAATATTCCTCTGACTATATATATATTTTGGTAACTGCAATTTTGAATTTATTATTGTTTTCGTTACAGTTAAAAATGAGTACCAGAGATAAAGCAGCTGATCAACTCTCGGACTGGAAACGCACCCATGACGTACTAACTTTACAATTTTCAAACTTTTACAATTTTATAATTTTTATTTTGTTTTTCCCGGTGGTAAACGTACTGACACTAGAATACTTGTCGATTAAGAGTAAAAATGAAGCAAGCTCAAAAAAATTTCCTTGAAGCAAATTGAGGTTTGTTAAGCTTAATTCTTAAATGCAAAGTGCCTCAAATTGCTTCTCTAGGAATTTTTGGACTTGCCACATTTTGTCTCTTAATCGACGATGTCGTGTTATTTGTGTTGAATGTTTGTCCATACTGTAATTAGGTACGTTACATTTTTGTTTCTCTAAATTTTGAGGTTTTTTATATTAATTATTCATGCTAACTTTATGAATGCCTAGGTTCCAGAACGGTCTGTAAATTGGCACGGATGTCCCCAAGCAACCGTGACAAAGTCGTTGACTATTGGATCTCGAGGTCCGATTCTTCTTCAGGACACTACACTAGTGGAACATTTGGCACACTTCGACCGGGAACGAATTCCAGAAAGAGTTGTGCATGCAAAAGGAGCAGGTAATGACAATTGACAATTAGAGACATAATTTCGAAAGGATATTTTTATCAAGTATACTGCAGTGCGACCATTATACTACATATAAATTGATGCTCTTTTTTATTCTACTATTTCGTTAGGAGCTTTCGGCTACTTTGATGTCACCCACGACATAAGCCAATATTGCAAAGCTAGTGTGTTTGAGCGAATCGGGAAGCGAACACCTGTTGCGGTTAGATTTTCTACAGTAGGCGGTGAAAGTGGCTCTGCAGATACTGTGCGTGATCCGAGGGGATTTGCTATCAAATTTTACACTGAAGATGGTAATTGGGATCTGGTTGGGAACAATACTCCTATTTTCTTCATTCGTGATCCGATTTTGTTTCCCAGTTTCATCCATACCCAGAAGCGTAATCCGCAAACTCATTTGAAGGTACAACAATACATTTCCCTTTTCTAATACTCCTCCTGAATATTTATTTATGGGCGAATAAATGCCTATTCTTATGAATTATGGAATTAATGTGGTACAGAATGTATTTTGGCATTTTCATTGTTTTGAGACAATGTGAGATAAGACAATTATAATTTATTTTTTTAGCACGAATAGTAGCTAATTAATTATTTGTTGCGTAGGATGCTGATATGTTTTGGGATTTCATTACTCTTCGACCGGAAACTACACATCAGGTCAGTTTTCTTTTCTCGGACCGTGGAATCCCCGACGGCTATCGCCATATGAATGGTTACGGGTCTCACACGTTCAAGATGGTTAACGCGCAAGGAAAAGCTGTTTACTGCAAATTTCATCTGAAAACAGATCAAGGAATCAAGAATATTCCAGTAGAGAAGGCTAACAAGCTCGTGGCTGAAGATCCGGACTATTCCATCCATGATTTGTACAACGCTATTGCTGAGCAAAAATTTCCATCTTGGTCTTTGTATATTCAAACAATGACATTCGAGGATGCAGAAAAATTTAGGTGGAATCCATTTGACCTTACAAAAGTTTGGCCGCATTCGCAGTGTCCACTAATCCCTGTTGGCAAACTTGTTTTGGATCGCAATCCCCAAAATTACTTTGCGGAAGTTGAGCAAATAGCTTTCAGCCCTGCTAACATGGTCCCAGGCATTGAACCTAGCCCTGATAAAATGCTCCAAGGTCGTCTCTTTTCTTACACCGATACTCACAGACATCGCCTGGGTCCAAATTATCCTCAAATTCCCGTCAACTGTCCAATGAGCGTTCGGCGCAACAACTATTCCCGTGATGGATCAATGAGTCAAGATACTCTACAAGGTGGGGCTCCAAATTACTTTCCAAACAGTTTTAATGGACCGAAGGAAACAATGGAAGCTGAAATCACTCCGTTTCATGTCACGGGCGATGTTCAACGGTACGATTCAGCTGACGAAGACAATTTCTCTCAAGTGGATTTATTTTGGTCCAAGGTGCTTCAACCTGATGAAAGGAAACGTTTGACTGAAAACATTGCGGGTGCCTTGAAAAATGCTGAAGGGTTTATTCAAGAACGAGCGATTAAAAATTTCTCCCAAGTTAATCCCGAGTTTGGCCGCATGATCCGTGAAGGGTTGAGTAAAAACGGAAAAGGCGCTGGTTCGAACTCACATTATCAAAGCCAGTCTAACTCCTACAAGCAAAGCTCGAACTTGTAAACTGTTGTAATTTTTTGTTTTGACTATAAATTACCTGTTAGTTAAAACTAGCAAATGAACCGCCTAATTATTTTATTGATTCAGTTTTATATCTGTATAATCCGGAAATTCAGAGAAAATTAATCCTCGCCATTGATTGATTGAGTTATATTTTTTGGCTTACTTTTGTGATACAATAATTAGTAATGTTCGAGCTAATTTTGGAAATAAATTTAGTGTGATTACTAAACAAACCGTGGTGCCTAAACAATAAAATTCAGTTCACAATACAAAGTGATACTTATTTAAAGAAAATATCCTCTTAATATAGTTAAGGAAATTTTAATTAAGTTTTAGCCTGAACTACTTATTTTAATCCTTAAAATTTCGAAAACCCCTTAACTTCGTTTGTTTTGATTTTTTCAAAAGGAGTCATGATGACGTAGGTAATAGCATTATTAATCTCAATTCCGTATTATGAAATTTACTAAGACAAAATAAATGACTTCCCATCTGCTCTTGTTTCTTCTTAGATTCCTAAAGCTTTTCCATGCCGAAAGCTCTTAAAATTCAACTTTTCAGCTGCCTTAGCTACACTTATGGCCACCAATATATCACGCAATGTAATCATAACTGAAAATACTGCACATTACTCCTGCTTGCGAACGATGCACAATTGCCACCCAAGACACTCTTGCCTAGTCCGATGGTAAAAGCACGGAAAGTATCGAAAACTGGTTAATCTACTCGTTTGGTAAAAATCTGGCGCTTGAGTCCTGAGGTTTACTAAAGACCCTTCCTCAAAACTCAATACAGTTTTTTGCTTTCTTTATGCAATTAGGGGAATGGGTATGTATGCATAGATACCAAGTTCACTTTAAATAAATAATGACTGACGAAATCAGCAACAAAAAAGTAGTTCATAATGTACTGTATTTCAACAAGTAATCAAGATATGAAGTATTTTCCACTTTGTAGAAATAACTTTCAGTTTTGGAGTCACGTACATTGACATCTTTTAGATGATCATATTTTAAAATTTTGGCTCACGGACAATGAACTATACAGGAAACAGGAAGTAGCTTATAACTTCAATTCACGATTTAACAAAGAAACATAAACTTAAAGTATATACTAATTACCGTAACTTAGACATAATAAAAAGTCAAATATTAAATCAGAACAACATGAACATAGATATATTTAAAAAACATGTACTACAGCATATAATAAAGCAAGCCATATTTTTGGAAAAACAGTCTACAGTCTAATGTAATAGCTATTATTTCGTATAGTACAGATTATAATAATTTAAATGAATTAGCGTTATCAATCAAACAGTTGCAACAGCTACTCTAGTATTCCGAGTAGTCTCCATACCCGTCATTCTGGTTTATCATGCCTTCTCCATCTCCGTCTCCTTCGCCATCAGCTTCGGGTTTAATATAAGCATCGTATTCAGAGTTGTAAGTGTTCTCATACTGAGCATAGCCCTCTGTACACAAAAAACGCAATGACAGTTATGAAAAATAATTTTATATGTAAGTATGACTAGATCGTAATTATAAAATTTAAATTTTTAAGTGTAGTCCGTCGTCCCCATACCATCAACCGGTTCTTCTTTTATTCTGATCCGATTTCCTTCTCCATCCTCGGTCTTAAATCTTTCTTTATCCTTACGATCACCACGATCCCTGCAATAACCAAGGTAAAAACGTTTAAAATCGCGAAATCAAAGTAAACTAAGTTATTATTAATAGCATTTAATAATTAAAGTGGGGCGCAAAACAACGTGACTCACTTGTCCCTATCTCTCTCTTTATCACGCCTTTCACGTTTTCTATCCTTATTGTCCCTTGATTTACTACGATGACGCTTCTTATCCTTATCCCGAGACCTTGAGCGTTTCCTAGGCCGTTCTTCACCTTCTTCAGGATTTTCCTTGTCCTTTTTGTCCCTGGACCGAGTACGACGTCTTTTCCTATCCCTTTCTCGGTCGCCTCTTTCACGACTAAGAAAATATCCACACATCAAAAATAGATAAATTAAACACTGCGCATCATTTAATGCCGTACTGCTTCGACAGTTTCAATACCTTCGTCGACGATCGGACCGATCCTTGTCTTTGGTATCCCTATCCCCTCTTCCTTCTCTATCCCGATGTTTGCTGGTATCTCGATCCCGTTCAATCCGCTCCCGGTGCCGATTGCCGTCAACTTCTCCTCTTTCTCTAGATCTTTCTCTTTCGCGTCGATGCACACGCTCTTCTCGGTCACGTCCACGGTCACCCTCTTTGTCTCTAAATCTATCCCTGTCTGGGTCCTCACGGCCGGAAATCTTGACATTAACTTCTGGCCCACCTCGTCGGGTACCACCTAGTCCGCCACCTGCAGGAGTTTAACGTTGATACTTAAATTTTGGATCGAAAATATAATGCAAGTTTCGTAATATGTAATTGTTTAGAATTTGACATATTTTATAGTTTACTGAGTGCAATAAACGGTAAAAATCAAGTATTTTTGAAAACAATGCAAAAAATAATATGATTTATTTCTATTTTTAGCCAAGTTTTCGGCTACAGTACTATCAGTGGCAGCACAAGATAAAAGTAATTAATCAAAACTAACAAACATAATATGCATATGCACATAATACAAACTTACCGAGTCGGCGGGGTAACCATCCTTTGACCGTCCGTCCCCTTTCAACGTCAACAAGTACTCTCCTTCCATCAATTTTTTTCCCATCTGCATGCTTGTACGCCGCTAAAAACACAAATACGCAAATGAAAAAAATTTCCATCCAGTTTCTAGAAACACCTAAGCTATGAAGAGCCCTAAAATTTCACTCACTTTTGCAAGCACTGATTTCTGTCTAAATATATAAAAGTTAACCATGACTGCAACTATGATACGTCGTTCGCATTCTATCCATCAATTATGGTCGAGGGCATTTACGACACAGATATTTCAGTACAAGATATGCCGCCAAAAAGAGATAACCAACTTCATTCTGCTTTTTGAATAAAATCATACAGATTGTCAATCAAGTAAAGTCGCTATGTTTAATTGCTACTTACAGCTAAATAATATGTAATACTGCTAACAAATAAAGCTCTTTATTAAATGCAGAGTACTACGTGTCCTTTCCCATTTGAATTCGAAATTTCCACACTTTGTAAAATTATTTAGTCACTGCTTTAATTCCTGGTATTTAATTAAATATTTTACTCGTACCTTTATTTCAATGCAGTACATTTCTTTATCATATATTGCACTTACGCAAAAAGCTAGGACAATGCAACTACCACGGAAGACAATTTTGACGATTCACCTATTGCTATTAATATCCTGTATGACGTCGACTCAATGTTGGAAGGTATTAAACAGTTGATTTGTTAGGAGTTGTTGTCGATAAGGATTAACATTCTTGAAGCTGGTGTTATCAATATCATAATTATTCGATATACACAAAACAAATGTATTACTTCATGAATTTGCAGCTGTAGTTCCACAAAAAATTATAATAAAATTAATTAGAATTTAGAAACGTTTCTCTCTCTCTCTCTTTTTCGTCTCATATTAAGATAATAAGTACGTTTTTTAATCGTAAGTGGAAATATAGTACTAAAACTACTAGTAAGTTTTTAGTAATTTTGTTTGTGTCATTGTACATTGCACTACCAGCGCAAATAATAATTTTCTTTTCCCTTTCTATGTTTAAATTCAACAATCTATTAAAGAATGGCTTCGAATGCCGTACAAGACGAACGAAAGTGAGTATCGCCTTTTTTGCAGATTATATTCTTGTACTTTTACCAGATAATTAATAATCCGTCCACAGGAAATAAGTGAAACTATACTCCACTAGAATCGAACAGAAACTACTGTACCATTGTTGCACCCAAGGCTATTGTGGCTCTTCACGTAGTACTTAAAAATAGCACATAGATACAGGATGGGAATAGGATGGTAGGAGAGTTTCCAAACCTAGATAAGGGTCATTTAGACCCGAAAGTACCATGCCATGCTTCACAATCATATTATGCTATCAGCTGTGGCTTCCGAATGAAAACATTTTCAGGAAGCAATTTGTGTACTATTTAGTTTTGCAATAGTAATACATTATTTAAATAATTGTCAGATCAGAGCTTCTGATTGCAACTGGCAACAAGTGATTCGGGGCTAAATGATCAATACCAATACACAGGTGGCAGGTAAATTCTGGTAAGCTTCCAGCTCTGCAGAGCTAGAAAACACTGACTTTTTTTTAGGAGACTTTGCTCAGCTTCTGAAATTCGGACAAAAACAGAACTATCTACCTAGCCTTTCGTATCGTATAAATATTTGACTAGTTGAACTAGATTTATGTTATTTATTATTTGATGGGCTTATCTCAATGACTTACGCAATACCTACCCAGAATTATCTATGAAGATGAGAAATTTTCAGATTCTTAGTTCTTTCAGCCTGTCCCCCTACGAACAACAAGCATATGTTGGGTTAAATAGGTGAAGTGAAACGACTGACGGAGACAAATATATATTTTGAAATCATACAAAACTGGCTACATCAGTCAGAAAAAGATCGTGACATTCGTATAGTGGCCAGAAAGTCTGTAAGACAAGTTGATGCTGGGAACAGTAGTAACCTCTTACAAGAATAGTATTTCGGTTTGCATGTGCTCTTCAAACGATTTTTTTTTTACATAAATAGCAATTCCTTACCGACAACAGCCCTCAACTTACCGATCCAGATTTTATTACATCGAGTAAACAGTCAATGAATATCTCTGGGTCATCAAATACCAACTGAATTCAACTTACCCTTGGGATTTTTTTCACTTACCCATTTTTACGTTCAAGAAAGTTCAATTTATATTAAAATTCAAGTATACAGTAATACAAAATTAAAAATGAAATACACTGATAAATACGTAAAGCATAGAAATAAATTAAAATTCGTCAGGTTACCAAGCCTGACGGAGCTGAGCAGTTTGGTCTTCACTTAGAAAAATCTTATTTCAATCATATTGAAATTCGTACAAAAATACTAATGCTCATTACTACGTAACAACAAATTCAGTAAACGGTTTAAACTTTGTAAGGATTGAATCCTTTAAATTTTTTAAACTCTAAAAACAATTATATACGACTGATGTTGGTAAAATGTATTATACTATTGAAATCTGAGTTTTGAAATAAAAATGATATAAAAATGTACAAAAATCGAGTGAGAAAAAATCTTTTGCTGGTAAGTTAAGATCGCACAAACTGTCCCATCCTTTTTACCTCAATACCGTAGCTTTTTTACCTGCATCCACAGGCTGACATCATCATTTTGGAATTTGGACGCTGCAACTTATGAATATTGCATTGCATTGCACATTCCTTTCCATGATTGGAAATAATAAACGATAGCTCCGGGGCAACACCTTGGAGTCAGTCGTTAAATTCTAAAATTTGAATATTTTACCAGGTGGTTTTACGCTGCATACCTACCCTGGGCACTGCCAATGTTAACCAATCCAAAAAACCGCATAGGCCGGAACGCGAGAATCCATTTAACCATAATACAAACTCCACTGCCTCTACGTTCCCCATTCGGGGGTACTTACGTTCTTAGGACGTGGCGTAAACCAGCCGCCTCCTTCTCCAAAGGCTGAAAATGGCACAGCCGTAAGTTTTTCAGGTGCCACTAACTAAAACATTACTAACTCCAGTGTGCAAGCTAACCAATTTATATGAATGCAGTCTACGGTGAATACTATGTATTTGCCTTTCCAACCACTTTCAACTAAATATATCTTCGTTCTCTGATGCACGTATAGTATTAAAATGAAGTAATTACATCACTAAATGAACTACTTATAAGTTTCGTGTATTATTTTATTAATATATATATATATATATGCTCTTACCACTATATTAACTATCATCTTATATCAAATCATTGGCAAGATTTAAAGTCATGACGACTTTAAGTACTTCACAATTCCTATATGATAGGTTAGGCCTTTTAGTACCCTTACTTACTGGTCACCCAAAAGTAGCTGCTACAATATGTGTGACACAAATCCACATGTCAATAACTGATTAGCATAATAATACAGTAAAATGTGGTCAAACTTAGCGGTTACGAGGTACTAGTATTCCAGGGGTCATTATATTACACACCTATTTAAATTTTACATGGTGGGCATTTCATGTTCCTGACGTAAATCACGCTTAAAACGCAACTTATGTCAACTTTCGCCTGTCTAAAATTAGCACCAATTACATGCCCATGACATTTGCAATTAATTGGCATATGACGATGCGATTACTAGCAATATTTTAGCAGAGCATCTAGTAAAAGTTTCTTAGACTACTACGTGTAAATTGTATTAATGAATACAAAATTATTTAAGACTAAAATTAGAATTAAGCATCTTAATCTGACTACTAACGGGAATAAAGTAACCACGTGAATAAGCAGAAGTACACTCAAAGCTTTGGTTTACTTTTCTAATTCCATCAGTAACCAAGTACAAATAATGCACAATACTGTTACTAACAAATTAGACTGATACGCCTTCAAGCTTTTGATTTGATTCCTTGTTTCAATGTAGTTGACACAACATTCTAGGGCGACAGCAACCAAGGGCAAAGGCTAAGAAATTATTGGCGTTTAGTCCATTGCACTACCAAAGTTCGACACTTTGTATTATACACTAGGCTATACACTGAAGTAATGTAAGCAAAACATTTTAGGAATAATCACTGACGATATGTTTACTCACTTCAAAAGTGAGAATTTATTTTTCAACCTGGCTAAATGGCAAGATGGAAATAACAGGCAAAAGGTGACGGTCAGGAACATAAAATTACCACTGAATGAAGCCAGAAAAACTATAGCACAGACACTAGTAGCTATGCGATTGTGAATAAAAAATTAATCATTAATTTGATGTAGTTCTCGAGTGACGAAGGATGTTAATTATAGTTAGGTACTGTTCAACAACCTCACTAGAAATCCATAGGAAACTTTTCAACGTCCTTCGCTATCTATGATTTCTAAAATTGCTGGACTCACATTTACAAATATCATGGTCCACTGGCTCTCTGAGAAAGAGAGTTGGGTACATTGCCTTGGTCAAATAGACATTTAATTTTAATAATGAAAATACTTACAACGCATGTCTCTCTCATGTTCGTACTCCACAAATGCATACCCACGAGGCTTTCCTGTTTTCTTGTTATAAACCATTGTGATCTGCAACCAGTCAAAAAAGTTTAGGTTAATCATTAGCTCATAAAAGCAATTATAAATGTTAGATACGACATATACATATTGTTATGTGAAGACTAGAGTACTGAAATGATTCGTCTCTACCTTCTTGACTGTTCCATAGGTTTCGAATTCCCGCCTCAATTTGCTTTCAGATGTGTCATAATTCTGAAACAAATAAATTAAAAGATATTATTAGCATTTCAGATGTTAAAATTGTTGGAAAAGAAAACAAGTTTTAAAAAACTTACAATTCTTCCTATAAACAGGGTTTTGAATGGATCCGCAGTACTGGTGGTATTTGTATTTGGATTCCCTGAAACAAGCATTTCAGGAATTTAAAATTTCAGTCATATTCACAAGGTTATTTGCATTAATATTCATTCATTCATACTTATACTAACTATCGACTAACCTAGGCTAGTCCTGAATCTAGTTCATACTCCAACATTACATAAGATTACTCCATAAAATGTTGCCGTAAACATTCTATTTAATTCATTAAAAACGACCTGTATATTATCTCTGCAGTAGAAATAACAACACTACTATAACTTTACTACTTCTGTTTCTGAGGAACTGAAGGCACCTAACTTTAACATCGCTTAACGCTAGACCTCATTAAAATGCTAAAATATGTCTCTCAACTTTTCCATCCGTCTACATATAGCTAAAAGTTTGCTTGCTGTTAAACACTTCTGTAGACAAGATTAAAGGTATTCGGGGTACTCAAGGTATTCGGCGAATTCACATAGCAAGCCCTCGACCTCTAGATCCAATAATCTCAGTCTAACGATTTACTAATTGGTTTCAAATTCTATCACGCGTCATATCATATCGTCGTTGAAGGTGCAAAAAGGAATACCATCTGTGAAATCTCATAATGTTATTAAAGATAGTTTTGCACCTTCAACGGCGATATATTTATACCCGGGTGAATCTCTATCACCTACGGGATTCGAGATTGCTTTCTTGTATTCCCGGTATCATTTTTTCTTCATCATATTCTTAGAAGAATCTGTAACGGCAAATAATAAATGGGATAACGTAGTTATACTTACAGACTGCAATTTCCTGTTCTAACTTGTATGTGACTTGCTCGGCCTTTTCCCTTCGTTTACGTTCCAGCCTTTCTTCTCGAGTTTCCACCTTAGGTTTAGGAGGGGTATCCGCAGGGTCCTATAATGAACAAATAGAAGTTCCGAATAAAAGGTACTAACAACTAAATGGCATACAGACTGCAAATCATAAGAATGGTACCAAAAACAAACTACACAATCAATAAATCAACAAACAACCAATCGGCTAATCCATTTCCAATTTCACCCATCTTCTAACATCGGGCATGCATCACGCATGTATGCCCACAATTTTTACGATCAATGAATATTCATACTCGTACTTGAAACTATGCCACTGTTAATTGTCAAAATGTCACTTACCTCAAAATTATGTAGAAAAGCACCGACTCCTATGTACCCATGAGTTGGTTTTTCATGACTTAATTTTGCTACCGGTGGTAAATATGGAATCGGATCTCTAGCAGCAAAAAGTGCTAGTAAATTAGGGGGTAGAAACTGAGTCATTTTTGGAATGAAAACTTATATAAAAATACGATAGCTGATAGCTTGCCACACGATCGGATCGGATTCTTAATTGTTCAAAGAACGCTTGGCACTTGGCGTTGGCGCTTTCACTGGCAATACCTTTGCCTCAAACCAATCAACTCCACTAATTGCACAGTGCCGCACAGCCAGATAATTAAATTTACCTGGCCCGATAATGATAATGATGAATGAACCAGTGGCAATGGGAATGGAATCTATCTAGAAATTCTACGATGATTACGGATGAATACGAATTACGATTACTATTTGCTCCCAGCTCAAATGAGCGTAGGTTGAAAAATAGATAAATTGCAACCAGCTACCAGACGCAGGGCAGAAGTCGTCCTCGTCCGTGGAACCGATTGTGAGATTTGTAAAATTCTCAATCCACGGAGCAATACACTGGCTATACTAGTTGTCCCGGTGTAGCACAAATGTTGAAGAACAAGCGGCCAACGATTGTTTCATATAATGCTCCGAATCCAATGAGAAGACTAGATTCAATTTACTCCAGCCTTTACGCCTACCGAGGAAATGTCCACAAATTATGAAAGTACATTCAGTGGGGTAACTGGTCAGCAATTCGAACGAAGCCATGGAAGGATATTATTTGTTAAAATGGTAGCAAGTTATGAAAGTGCCCCAACTACACTATGCCGCAAAGCAACATACTGCATCCCGCACCACACCGCAGCACAGCACTGCACTCACATTTTCAAACGCAAACACAGTATTCATACTCTATACTCTATACCCAAGCAAAACCCAAACGCAGGTGACTCATAAATAACTGCCTCCTAAAAGATGCCTTACTTGGGAAACTCAACTGCTGTGCATTATTTCGAAAAGTGTAATCCAAAACTTTCCATTCCGTACCACCAGCTTCAGTGTATTCTCTTCTCGGAAATTATCGACAGAAAAACCACGAAACCATTGGAGGAGGACCGGGTTGACGATAAACAATTTAAACATGCGCAACGGAGGTGACACGCACTGTACAAGCAATCAGTAATAGTAACCCGCTGTCATCTTGCCCAATTGGATGCATCTGTAAATTATGATATCTAACCAGGGGTGGTGTCGCGGGGGTAACCTAACGGAAGCAAAAATCCGAGAAAGAATCGTGTACTTTTGTACAAATATCAAGTTACGATGGTGAAGTAACATTTTTCACGAATTCCGTAATACATTAAACAATTCTAACAAAATTCCTGAAGTAATTACCTGTATTGCATTGGGTATACCGCTACGTATTATGGTATAAGTAATGGGGAAACCTGATATCTTGTGAATGAAGTTAAGATACGTTGTATATTTGTAAAAAATGATATTGTGGAAACGTAAAAAACTTCCAGTGTAATTTTTACAACGGTAAAAATCTACAGTTTACTACGGCAATTACAAACCATCGTCTACCACCCCCGCTCCTATAATTATTATGCAGAACAGTAAGAAAATGAAATTCAATAGTAGACACCCAATGCGGGTAAACTCCAGTCGCTGAAAAGGTGTTGCAGGAAACGTACTTACGGGGAGGGAGCAATGGGTAACTGTCGCCTTAATTTAACTAAACGTTTAATTTTTTTAGATTTGCATAATTTAAAAGTTTGTAGCGATTTTTGATGATGATCTCCATGATAGTTTTTACAAATTGTAAAAATGTACAGAGGCATTTACAATCCATTGGGCTTTCCTCTACTGGGATTGTGAATTCTTTTACTGCGGAGATTTTTTTTAAAGTATCATTTTTAGTAACTTTTATCTTTTTTGAGTACAACGGCTTTACAATGGTTTACTTAGAATATATTCTAAAGGACAACTTGATGGGCTGTAAATGCAGTTGTATTTCTCCATGTATATTTACTGATCAAAACCAAAATACAACGAAAAAACGTTAAAAGTCAATATGATCGTAAGTAAAGCACTAGCTCTTGATGACGCGTGGGCTTCTTCTTTTCTGTTTATTTATTTATTTTATTTTCACTAAATATAAGCGAAATTAAATTAATTGAGTAATACTGCCCTAAATTATAGTTGTACTATTTTCAAGTTTAGATTGCTTTGTTTTAAGTTTGTGTATGTACTGATCAATTGGTGTCTAATAATAAAACCCTAATAATAATAATAGCTCGCTTCGAGAGTCAGCTCCTATAATGTTCCCATTGGAAATTTTTTTTCGGTACTGCATTTTTATTTTGTTTAAAACGAGAAAAAAACTTCAAAAAAGAGCAGTATAGTGTAATATGCAATCTGTTCGGATTTTTTGATTTTCATTAGGTCCCGTCTAAGACGATCTTCGCATGCTCTTTGCCCTTCGCTTTCTTTTCGAAATTTCTGAACTGTTTTACACAATTTTTAGCGATTCTCAAATCCGTTTCTATGTGAAGTAGTGCAAAATGAAAAGAAGAAACAAAAAGAGCATGCGAAGAGCAACGTCGGGTGAAGACCTGTTATTTTTTTACTTTGTTATTGCTTTTGTGCCGCAAGTAATACTAATAATTTTTTGGTTCTAATTTTTTGTCAACTTATTCGTCTAAAAAAGCAATAGCAACAATTTCATACCACCATGTCTCAATAAGTATTTAAAAAAATTAATGCCGTCTGGTGCTCTCAGACTAGTAGCCTATGGCACACGGGTTGCTCAATGAAGTTTCGAAATTACGGTACATTATTAGTAATTGGATATAGGCTACTTACTGCCGTA
>JAAXYX010002746.1:0-16422 GCA_036851915.1 Ptenothrix huangshanensis | reverse complement strand
AACTTTGGGAATTTATAGGGAATTTATTTTTCAGGGAAAATTCCCGGAATTTTGGGAAAATATGGCGGGTGGGAATTTATTTTTATTCCCTGGGAATAAAAAATCAAAATTGGGAATTTTGCCATCCCTATTTATTATTGTTGGTCATTTTTTTAATTTTCAATATTTTATTTTTTGTGAGCTATCATTTCATTTGTGCAGTGCAGTGGTGGTTGCTTAGACAATTAAGTGAATTATTCTGTCCGTGTCTGAGTCAGACAGAGTGCAATAAATAATTCGTGGTCTAATCTAAAATACAACATGTGGGTCAGATGAAGTAAACATTGTAAACAAAAAATTATTGCATATGAATCATATGCATTTTTTTCCAATCGAGCTCGTAATATGACACATATTAGTGGTAAACCCGGCCCTATATATGTAGAGGCTCTGTATTGCTCCTATTGCTGTAAATTTACAAAATTGTATAAGTTTAATATTATCGTACATTACAAAATGTGACATTTCCATGGTGATATTTACAATATCGTAAAACAGCAATATAGAGCCATTTACAGCGGGCTGGGTTTCCCACTATTATACATCTACATATAGCAGTATAAAATCTTGATTTGCTATGCTCTGGAATGGAATTATGGAAGAAATCGTATTCTAATACTCTGAATCTACGATGTCCGATGTACTTTAAATGTAAAATATGTAATTAATTATGTACTCCTACTCCTGCCCTATGCCTACGACTCTATTATGACTATCTGTTAATAATGTGTCAGTCCACAGACTCTGTGGTGCAACGTCCAAATAGTAAAGAATTCCTATGATCCCGGCTCTTGGCATGTGGCTTCCGATACGATTTAGGTTGTTGGCACATAATGAGGATATTATTAATAATACATGTAAGATTGGATGGTAAACGGCAATGTTAATGGTGTGGTGTGTGGTTTGTTTATGCAGCGCAATGTGGTATAACTGGTAATGCGGTTGTGGTATGGTGGATGGAAACCCAATCTTGTCGGCTGCCTTTCCATTTGTCACTACCTTTACAGTTAATTGTAATTATTATGTCTATAATCGTAATTACATCTACATGTATTTATGTACTCAGGCTGCGACAAATATATTCACGTGGCGTGAAACATTTAAACATTCCGCATTTCCCATCCCAGTTTGAACGCAGTATTTCCATTTTCGAAAATAAGACTGGCAAAGTAATGCGATGCAAAGAATTTGAATTTGTATGCTTTTACCTTAACGTTTACTCTCGTGTTATACAGTACGCATCGGGTATCGTATATATGCCTTTGTTTTTATTCGCTATGTATGCTCGTTTGTTTTACGTGTTTGCATCATTGCTGGCTTTATTATTAGTGTTGACCTCACAAACCTAATTCAGAATTGTAAAAATGTAAATGTAAAAATGTAAAAGTACAACGAGTTTACAACGACTCAGGTTTACCTCTAATATTAAGGTTCTACCCAATGGCTTTCCACCTTTCCACTTTTATTTTTACCATCGAAAATAAGCGTGCAGCGTGAAAAAGTTTTCATGTTGAAAAAACTTTTTTTCACAAAGTCAAAGAAATTCACAGAACAAAATGCCAAAGTGGATTTCTTCGATTGAATAATCATCGGGTACAACCCTATTAACAGTAGGGTTGGTTGTATCCTATGATTTTTCAGCCTTGTGGTGAAGCAGTTAGGACGACCATATTGTAGTTGTTCTTGTGACCAAGCGATCAGGACTACCATCTTGTAGTCCTTATAGATAAACTATCATGACAACCGCGTTGTTGTCTTTGTAACCAATCTATCAGGAAATCCATTTTGTAGTCTTTGTGGCCAAGTGATCAGGACGGCCATTTTGTAGTCCGTGTGGACAACCTTTCAGAAAATGTATTATTGACTAACAGAAAAAGATTTTACAACCTGCAGTTGGTAAGTTTACACTAGATATAATGAACCTTTAACCAACTAGCCTACCTGGAAAAAAATCCTGGATAGGCTACTGACGAGGGAAGCTTGGTAGAAGCAACTTCAGTTCAGCTTCGAAATATTTTTTTTCTCAAAAAGCATCTCACAAAATGCAGAATCGCTTAAGAACATGATGCCAATGGCCATATTCGCTCGATGAAATAATTAAACACAAAAACTCCAAAAATCAGGAAACTGAAAAAACCGGTTTTTCTTATGGGATTTAACATGCAATTTTTGGGTGACCACGGGGGGGACCATTGGCGAATTTTCAAATTTCGTGATTTTAAGCCCCTTTCAAAATCACACTTTGCAAGCTTCGCGCGTCTCAACCAGACCTTGTTATTGCTTTCTATCGCACGAATTGACGTTCTTGTGTGCTACATCGTCATTGTAACTCTCAAACACGCAGCAATCAATATTGCGACCTAAAAAATACCGCAAGCAACATTATTACCAAAAATATACCGCAATCAATATTCCGACCAAAAATACCTCCAGGAACATTGGGGCACAAAAAGATACCGCTAGCAACATTGACACCTAAAATATACCGCAATTAACATTAAGACCTTAAAAATACCGCAACCAACGTTGAGATCTAAAAAGACTACCTTGCCATACCATCACTTATTACGACGCGATGCGTTACTTACGAGTGTCGTTTTTCAATCTTCGCATGTAAACTGTACAGATAAACAAACACTTTTGACATTTATTTTCAGCATTGTTATTTAAACTTCGTACTCGTACAGTTTATATTTTTTGTATACATAATCAATAAATTACAATGCGCAATTAAAATACATGCAAAGGAATTGGCTTCCTGCTTCCAGGGAGAAAAATCTCATTTAAGAACACTTTCAAGTGCACTGGGCTAATTATTACAAACGCGTTTACTATTGCTAGCATCATGCTTAGGATGTCAAAATGGCGGTTGTGCCACGAGATATTTAATGCTTAAAAGCAAAAACTCATTTGTCTTTCATAAAAAATATGACACGTAAACTGACGTTACGTTGATCCACGACTGAGTCCATGCACCGATTTGAGACCATTTTCACAGAGCATAAGGCAAGCACTAGTAAGTCTAGCACGTAGTTTTTGTTGATGGTGATGGTGGTGGCGATATTTTGTTATCACAGAAAATTGCAAGTGCTTCAAGTCGAATGATGTACGGATTCTCAATACCTCGAAACTTCACAGAAAAAATCACCATTACTTACGTAACCGTTATGAAATTATAATTACGACTTAACTTAATGAAGGAAAGGGTTTTTGGAATAAGAATCAATTTATTATTGTTGCTCACATAGCACTCCAGTGAATCTTCGTAGATGCCAGAAAGATTTGCACGAAACTCAACGGCCACTTCCACTGACTGTTTAGCGTCCAGATAGCCATCAATCGGAGAAACTTTAAAAAACCCACCACGCTTTCCTTGGAGAACGCTGTCTATGTCCTCTACAATTTCGAATTAGGTATTATTAACCGTAGTAACTTTTTTGTATTATACATATTCAGGTATAGGTTCATAAAAAAATGTTCACACAGCTGCTAAAAAATATAGAAAAGGGTATATGTAATATTGAATAGAGTTCATCTGCTATATAAAAAATAGAAGCAAGTAAAAGACTACGAAAAGAGCCCACAGCAATCACTATTAAAGCATAATTAATTGAGTAAAAAGGAAATGAAAACAAAGTTAAGCATGAAATTGTAATAATACTCTAAACACGGCTTAACAAATGAAGGTTAATGAATAAATACCTGGAGCATCAGGAGCCCTCGTTTTGGTGTATAAGCTACTCATTTGTTGAAAGAAATCATCATCCAATATGACAAACTCTGGCTGCTCTGTTATTTCTTCTGTTTCCTCTGGAAACGGGTGATTGCAAATTTTAAAGCAAAATGCTGTGTTAACGGGGGATTCATTCAGTATTTTAAAAGTGACCACGGAACGTTGGTCCCGCTTTCGGATTTGGAAATAAATCTGTCTCCCTTGGGATGACAACGCGGTGTCGGGCCTACTGTCATCTTCAGGTATGGCTAAGGAAGAGGAGGAATCGTTCTTTGACTTTATCTCTGCATCGGAGCCATACTGGAAAGAAACGGCACTTTTTCCTTTTACACTGTGGACACTACCATCCTTGTTTTCTGTAGCTCCATCTGGTTCTTCAGCGTGACGTCCTTGAGATTTGCTGGAGACGCTTATATTCAAGCTCGAACTTCCGCTACTTTTTGTCTTTACTTGATGCGTGCGTTCAAACTCGTTATCAGATTGAGAGGTGAAGGTTATAGACTTTCTGGATCTACGTCTTTTCTTCTCTTTTACTTCTTTCTTTCCTGACAGATTTTCCAAAAAATAACCTTGCTTATTTATTGCGGATACGGACTCGAATGTTAATGGGAGGCGAGTATTTACTTTTTGGGTTCGACATCCCGGAGTTAATCGAGCCCCAGTAAATATTCAAGCTCCATCAAATAATCGATTCAATACGGCACTTATCGCAGGTATGAATGAACAAGGCCAATTATTCATGGATTCATGGCTTAGTAAGAACCCAGAACCACATACACAGTGTACATAGGTATTTAGGTTTAGTTGTAATTACCACTTTTAGTTCTGCCTTTCCTTATCTTTTTTACCTTTCTTTGGCTTTCCTCCTTTGCTGGATGGGACTTTACTTTTAGACGGTTTTAGATCGTCACGCTTAGATTCAGTTTTCTGTTCCTTCACTGCCTCCGTCTTACTGAAATAACGCGGGAATATCGTTAGTTTAATTTTTTATAATATTCCAACATAGAAGATAGGAAGATGAATCGGAGAGATTCATATGCCTCTGTTAATTATGATAATTATTATTAATATGGTCGAGTCACCAATTGGCCGCCTGACATGTTGTCCGCCTTTTCCAACGTAACATTAACATACACCGTTTTTGTATAATCAGCGACAAATACAGATAGGTATCAATTCTGGTTGACGGACAATATGCGTGACGGCTTTTATGTTCGATTAACGCTAGATTTTTTGAGATAATGGCCAATTTGTGGGGCAATATTCCGTGATGCATTATATAAATGTTAGTTTCGAGGTGTTTGTCGGTAAGAAGATTAGAAGAAGGTTTAGCTTGCCTTTGCCTCTTTTTCGTCTCTTTTGCCGTAATTTGCTCATCTTCGTCACCACCAGTAACAGAAGGAGGTGGCGCTGTTGTGCGATATTCCTTTCTAGCTTCACAATATTTCAAATTAATGGCGCTGGTGTAAAACTTGTCTTCTCCATCCATTTCTTCATCTTCAGGTATTCCACAAATACGCGGCCAAAGTTCATCGTGGCATTCCCATGGTAGATCTTCTTCCCGTACGCGATAAAATTTAGTTATAGGAATGACAATTTTGATACAAGCTCCGAATACGGTTCCTTCTACTTTTGCAATCAGCAGTTCCCTCATGCCACCCACGCAGCAAGGGACGAAGAGGTTTGTTACGACTAAACTGTAGTCACAAAAGAATTCAAACTCACATATGACCGTTCCTTTCGGTGGGAGAATCCCTTCTCCCGGTGAAACTACAACGGAGCACATATCTTGCTGACTACCGACCGGTAATTGCCATTTAAATGGAGTGAAGAAGGACGTGAGATTTTGAAGAAATGCTCTAACGCTATAATTTGGGATGCTGACATATGCATCTTCCAATAAAAGGCTTGTATCTCGAAGTATAACCTGCGCTCCTTGAACATGGGCCAGAATTGTCACATAGTTGACCTCATTGACATTTTCTTCATTTGTAATTTCGCAGGCCGCACTGAGTGAACATGAATATTCCGCTGACAAGTATATTTGGATGGCCACTGTCTCATTAGCTTCGATCGTTCCCCACTCTGGCCAGACTCTTACTAGCTTCTCATTATTGATTTTGGAATTAGGGAGCGACATTTCATTTAAATTATCGTCCCTTAGGTTAATTGGTGGAATCCTTGCCCGCCACTTCGTCCTCAGTAACCTAATTTTTTAAAATTATGGTAACCTTAATAAACTGATAAGGTAAATTAAATATGGTCATGAATTCTATCACTAAAACTTCACAATGGTGTATAAAAAAATCATGATGTTCATCTTGAATAGCCCGTATTCTGTCTGGGGGATGCTGGGCGCAAGCCACCACGTGCATGCATCTTGCACAACTAAATACGACTAAGGTTTTTGTCTTATTTAATTGTTTCGGTTTGGTTTCTACTTACCAATATTTAAAAAATTATCATAAAGGCAATCTGCAATAGACTAACAATATTTTGCGTTGTCTTTCATCAAGCTTTTTGGGAGAAATCTCTTCCAAAATCAAAAACTATTAATTTAGATATTCAACTTTTTGGCCCTTACCCATTATTTTTCAGCACAATGGTTTTGCTTTTCTCCGTGCCTAGCAGAACCTGGCCAAAATTGATGAAGGGAGTCACGATACACAGCTGTGGTCCCTGAGATTGTAAACGGAATGGGATCCAGCATGAAACCGTTGCGAAGGGAAGTTTAATTGTTCCTTTCACCTTTCCTTCGTGCTGTCATACATTTTTAGCAATTAACTTACGATTAGCTTTTCAATAAACAAGATAATTTCTTTTGTCGTAGTTCTATGGGTGCAGTAAATAAAATAGTTATGGAATTTTCAAAGAATGAAATTAGAAGGCGCAGAAAGTTACATTTCCGTGTGTTCTGAAATCCAGCGTGAATCTTAATGCAGTTGATCGTGAAGGCAAAATATTAACTTCATATGGACTGCATGTAATTGTTCCTACTGGACTGACAAAGTGGTGCACGGATAGTTCCACTGGATAAGCACTACCATTAAAGAATTCTATTGTCCTATGTGAGAATAGTAACAGTAATAATTATTTATAATTTGCATTACTCTCGCTCACAACGGTGGTAGTGATCTTTCGTATTTTCCATTTGAAACTAAAATATGGACCGTCACCTGGCGACTTTATTTGCGTAGGACCCAAAGCCAGAAATGTGCGGGGGAAAAAACCAACATTGCAGAGGAGTTGTTCGCATCCAGATTTCGATTTCCTCAACAGGCTTTAAAGTTGATGATGCATCCAACCAGGATTTGGCCATTTTATATTGTTGAGCCAAGATGCATCCTTCCTTTGCCAATGCGTGCGCTATTGCAGTATCTACAGTTTTATTTGATGCCCGACTGGAAACATCTGTGGGAAAAAATTCAGGATAAGATTTAGAATGACGATTTGAAATCCTTGATCGCCAGCAAGCTACTTGTAATTAATTGCACTCTCCGGCTTACCTGTAAGAAAATTAGGGTCTTGAAATAGATCATAATCTTCACCACCTTCCTCAATTACATCCGTCCATGTAGTCCAAGTTACTGTGCTGCGGTTGCTGCTAGAAAACGCTTCACGGCTGGAGCCATCTTCACTTGAGAAATAACGACTCCCTGCTGCACTACTGAAGCGAATAGTGGAAGGTCTACTGTTCGACCTCAAAACTTTTTTTGTTTTAAAATTAAAAGGGATTCTCACAATTTTGGTTAGCTGTTTAGGTGAATTCGAATATCCCATGCTATTAGCAATTGCCTCTTCATTGTTTTGGCCATCAACCAATTGCGGAGCGTGATTTCGTTCGTTAGTATTGTCATTTGATTCTAAAACTGCAAGCCTAACGAGTTTTAGATCATACGGCGGATCTTCTTTGTTGGGCTTTATGTGAAAAAATGGGAATTGTGTCTGCGTGTCGTCCGGGAGCGATTTTGTCCCTTGCGAGGGAGAACAAGAAGTATTCCAAGGGGATATGATTGGGGCTACTTTCTCAAAATGAAAAGAATTCGTTTCATCGTCTGAAAAAAGATCTATTTCTACTTGATCCCCCCTTTCTAATTTAGTCGAATTTGTCCTAGATTGTGTCGAAGGAATATCTCCGAGTTCATTTTCAACGTCTATTGGTTTTGGTGCAACTGAAACTGGAATATCTTGTTCCTTATCCATTGGCAATTTGCTTTTCTCTTGCTTCTCTTTATCTGTTAAAGAAAAATGAGATACTTTATTTTAGTATCACATAATTATGTATATTCCTGAATTTATACACGATGGCGCGTCAAATAATAACGTATAGTTTTAACGTGCATAGAGGTTGGATATTTTACAATAATTGTTATTCCATTAGTTTTGCATTCTACAATTACTCCCATATACTAGTATCCAAATGATTCCTATTGCTTTGCATTTATTTTGAATACGACAATAAATAACGATATACTTTAGAGGGGTGTGAAAAGGGGTCCTAAGTGTGTCTGGGTTCATTCCATTTTGACTTTGATTAACCAAAACTATGGAACTAAGCTACGGACTAGCATGGATTGAAAGAATTAAATCTGAATATTTACTTTTGCACTCTGACAAATCATGGCTAAAGGCTAATCAACCATGCTGAAGAACAAATACAGTTTTGCGAGAACAAAACAGCAATTGATTGCGGGAAACCGATTGAATGTTGAATCGTTTGAAGAAGCATCTAAAAGCTATAATAGTTAAATTTTTTGAAAAAATTTTTGTCCAAACCTCGTGTGGGAAGAGTTTGAGTAAGAGACTCGAGGGTGATGGGATCATTATTCTCAAATTCCGACGAAAATTTCAAAAGGTGAGGTGTAAGAATACTTTCGCTCCTCTCATTAAGTTGCTGAACGAAAAGGCTAAAAGATGGTACAGACATTGAATGACGCTGGAACGTTTAAACAACAATAAAGTTTTTTCGCACGGTTTGTTAAATTCTACTCCAGTATTGGTAAACGGGTTAATTTACAAAGTTCTAAAGCCCTCGGGTTTCAATTTCTCCTTTCTTCACCATTTATAAATAGCTCGTCTACATCGAAAACATTGAAACAAATGAGTGTCGTCTGCCTGCATATGCAATATTAACCTTTACTTGCTGCATCCTTGCTGGTGGTCGGCAAGCTGTAAATACATTAAACAGCGGTAATGACAAGTCCGGTTTATTAATGCATATGATGCAGGGTGCAGGGCAAGAAGGAAAAAAACAGCTATTCGCTCAATCAATAAGCTTCCCCTTTGGCCAGCCACGCATCTCACTGTGTTAACTTGGTTTGGTGGTGGCAAGCTCTAGAAAATGCTACTATTTAGTCTACTGGTGGCAAATGCTAGCAATGTTTAAAAATGCTGCCAAATGCTAGCAACGCTACCAAAAGCTACTACTGAATGCTTCCAATTGCTACCACGCTACTAAATGCTGGCAAATGCTAGCAAATGTGCTGCTAACGTGCTGAAAGTATGCTGCAAAGGTATTGCGAATGTGCTGAAAACGCGTTTAAAACGTTGCAAATGTTGTAAATGTGGCTCGTGTTGCATTAATTATAATTATATTTTTATAGCATATTTTAAAATTAATGGGATCCAAACCAAGACTCACTGCTGCTTTATCTTTGTCTTGATTAATGGGATGCATTAGTTAAGATGTAAGAAGCATCGACTTCGAACAGATGGCAACGACTGCGTATCGTTGCGTATGAAAAAGATGCGCGACAAATTATTAATGTTTATACATCCAGCACACGCACAAACATCAAGTTAACACAATGGGATGCGAGGCTTCAATTTGTTTCAATGCTTCCGATGCAGTCGAGCTAATTATTTATTTTGATGAATAAAAATTAAAAAGGAGGAATTGAAACCTGAGAGCTATGGAACTTTGCAAATTAACCCCTTTAGCACTACTTACTGAGTGTACCATTATCAGATGCCGATGAGAGTTAACAGCGTACCTTAGAATCGACGTGTAATACCCTTCAGCGGGAGGTGCTTGAACAGATACGACACAGTCGAGGACTTGATGGGATTGAAGAATATTTTGTGCGGGGTATATTTTTATAGGTGTGGATAATTTGGCCTGGGATTCGTCCAGGCAGTCGCTGTAATCTTTCCAATGAACTGTAGTCAAACCCTCACGTTTTATTTCCATTTCGTGACTGTCCGTATCAGTTACCAATGAGCCATCGAACAAGCGCAAATGCCGAACTGTCCAGAAAAAGTAAAGCGGCATGCAGCTGTTTATACAAATCAGCAAATCAGTATCAACTCAGTATGACTGACTCAGATTGGAACTTTTTATTATGAAATTTGGTTTTAATGATTTACACGCGAATTGTTGTCAACTCTATCCTCTGTTGGATTGTCAATACGCCGTTTAAAAATAAATAATAGTGAAAACACACTTTGCACTTTAGTCTAAGTTCTATGACGATCAATTGGAATTGAAGACTTGAGGACACCTGTTATTTTTTATAGTCAAGCATTGGAAATTCTTTTCACCAGCCAGAAGGTCACCGCAGTCGAGGGAGAGACGAGTGTTCAAATCCGTCGGAAGATCGAAAGCAGGGGCCATCCATTTCCCCTGGATGTCTACCAAAGGTGATTTCTTGGGGTCGATTCCAACTCCTTTAACCGCAATCCACCGAACTTCTCCGTTGTCGCAGAGCAGAACAAGTTTACGAATGTGATAATTGGCAGTGGTGGGTAAGTACTGAATTTGAATCGTCACCACCTGATTTTTTTGAAGATGAAAACTCGAGGGGGAAATAACAAATGGCTCTACACGAATCTCATTAGCCGTTCCCAGCACGTTTTGGGATATAAATTCTTGTAATTTTTCTAATCGTGTTTTTTCGTCCATTGAAAGTTCCCTGTCTTCAATTTTATTCAATTCTTCCATTTCTGTAATCATATCCGATATTTCGATGCCCCGTGCAGACTGATCTTCATATGTCAATTCGATGTACTAAACACAAGCAAGAAGTAATGAATATAGCAAGTAGTGTAGGCTGTAATTAGTAATCATGAACCGTGTACTATGTGCGTATAATTTTCTCACAAAATCGTTTCTTTTAATTGTAATATATTACTTCATTCGTAAATTCTTCCTCTGATAAAATCCAGAAGCGTCCTTCACCTCCATGATTAATCACATCAAAAGTGTGCATACTCGAGTTGGCGATGATAGAGCAACCAACGTCCCACTGGTCCACTGGAGTGGGAAGGTAAATCAGAGGAAATTAATTAGGTGAGTGCATATCGTATTGAATATCTTTCTTCGAATTATTCCGTTTTGAGTAAAAAGCTCACAAATTCAAATTTTTTCAAGTCTGATCGTGAGAATGAAGCTAATGCGTTGTATATTGATTGAAAATGTGATGTAAATACTTGATATTAGGAAACTAGAAAAGCAAAAGCAAACAACTTACTTTCGAGAATAGGTGGAGGTAAATGTTCGGCAATCACTGGAATGATGATTACACCATCGTCATGAATAAGAATTGTGATGGTATCTTGTAATGTTTCCACTGATTTTGGGCGGAATTTGACAATGATTCGATTGCTGAGCCCAGGGGCTATTAATGCGGTTTCTCCTATCCCGACACCCCAGTCTATGTCGATTAAATTGCTTTTTGGATTTATAACGCCTACACGTCGGGGGATATTTCCGTTATTTTTCACCTTTAATGTCATCTAATAACAAGGATTTTACGGTTCAGTTGCTATCATTATAATTTAACAAGGAATAATTTATACTGTAATTTACTACTCTTTCAGGAATAATAACAATGATCAACCAAGATAATGTCTAATTTTACCGTGTAAGTTTCACCGATTTCAGTACCCAAAAAAAGAACTTGGGATGGGCTAACAGCAAATGTTTGAGACTCATAGGAATTCAGAACTCCGCATAGGCAATTCCAAGGTAGTTCCTCCTGAGGCTCAGCTTTTATTAAATTGACAGTAAACTCTTCTACTTCATCTTCGCCAGCCACATAGTATCTACGTCAGTTCAATTACAAGCAGGCAAATTATCATCTATAGATCGATATGCTATATATCCTGACTGTTATGCTATTTTATGTCGTGTTTATGTGGTGAACAGCAATGAATTAAATTTTTTATCGACTACAGATGACTGTCGTACTTTTCAACCTGCAGTTCAGGTTTAGGAGGTGTTGAACAGTCCGGCGGAGGCGTTGCTATTTCTTGCTTGTATTGGACAGGAATTTTAAGTCCTTTGGGTACTGGCACTACTGGCGGAGGCCAGAATTTCCATTGAACAGTTTTCACGTCTGGCTGTTCATTCGATCTGCCTAGAGTAGAAAAACGTCTATGTAAAAATACACTACTGTTTACTTCTCACTCGTCGGCGATTATTTACGCAGGTTTATTGCATAGTGAAAAAATAAACAAATAAAACAAAGAGCTTTGGAATTCACCTTCATTCAGTTTGAACTTGTTGCAGTTCCAGATGCTTCTGTAAGCGTGGTACTTCTACAAAATTTCAAATGTTTATTTCAAGATTTAAAATGATAGAGCAATTTTTAAAAAAAGTAACAGTAATGTAGTAATAATAGCATCATGGATTATATTACTATTTGCAAGGTTGTTCTTTTCCCAGTCCTACCTGCTTTAAATAATCCGGTTGTTTGTTTATAAATCTATTAGCGGGTGGCCTGGCCGTGACCACTGTAGAACCAACATTGAATTGCTGTCTTCCAGGACGATACAATTCTGGTGCATCGTATACATCTGGTATGCATGAGGTAGCCGTAGAGGCACTGTTAGATCCTGAACATGAACACCTGATGCTAGCCGACGTTATGTAATCTGTGGAGGGGCAAACTTGCATTGTAAAAGCTGGAACAAGGTGAAGCCGTCCAAGTTTAGATTCGCTGCACCTTGATTTTCTGAATTCAAACAAAATCAAAACCGTATTGCGTATTATAAATGTGATATTTGGGCGCGGTGTGGTAAAGTTATGACATTAAATACAGAAATAATTACTACATAACAACCGATTCGGAATGTAATTTGATTGCGAATTAAGCTCCGTAGTTAATTTCGATTTGCTCTCCCTTTAGACTGAAAAATGCTTTAAAGGTAGTGAATTAAATAGTGTTTAGTAAGAATATTAAGACTGCTACTAGCCTTCATCTCATCCGAGACCGGGTGCGCCTAGCTAAGTAACTGAGTAACAGGAGGGTGGCCAGTTGCTTTCGAAATTTATAACGGTCTAGTCTGGACTGTATGCTTTAACAGTAAACCAATTTTTATGCAATAGAATTGTTGTTAGCTAAACCTTAGGGTTTCATTAAAGCGTTTCGCCTTGACGAAAAGTTCACCTTATGGACATGTGTATACGTAGAGCATTCCTGCAACTATTCGCAAATGTTCAGCTTATTGGCTTACATCAGTTCCATAATAGCCTACTAAAATCTAGATGTGGATACCGATCAAGGTTTTTACAAAAACGTAAAATTTTAAAATATAATCATTTGCCTTAGAAAATGCGTTGTGAAAATCTTTGGCCGTACTCACATTTATATTTTTGGGGGAAACCTTTGGCTTGGCGGTACCCACATTTAGATTTTTAATGAAAATATTTGGCGGTTCCCACATTTAGGTTTCTGATGAAAATATTTGACGGTTTTCCCAAATTTTCATTTTTGATGAAAATCTTTTCTTTGTGCCAATTGCCACCAAAGACTCTGTAAAGCAATTTTCAATGACATTAAAAATGCACTATTTGATTTATGATGCACATGTTATCATCATCATCATTCACGATCACTATTCAGTGATTAAGTGACTGCGACCGCTTTTGGCCTGCGTCATTCAATTCCAAGCTTTGAAGGCAATTTGTGACTAAATTCACAACCGTTTTCATACAAACAAAGAAAAACCTATACGGAGAGAGCGCCTAACGGTGACACAGCACATCAACGTTCAAGTTTGGTAAGCTATAACTTGTGAACTAAAGGAGACCCAGAGAATCAATGCACACGTAAATGATCGCCATGCATTCCTTTACCTGTTAAAAAAAACCCAAAGTGGGAGTCTTATAACTTTTGGGTTAATCGGGACTGTGTCGGGAATTTCAAAAAAAATCGAAAAAGCCCCATTGTGACATCATTCGATTCTAAAAGTGTCCACCATCATAGCGTAGGTGAAGAGGCAAAGTGTCGGGTATACAATTTCCGTGCGATGCAAAGTGTCGCGTGTAGCACGTTTCAATGTTGGATAAGCGACGCATTGCTTCTACGAATTTGTAAATCAGTGCCATTTTGCCCCGCACGAAAATTGGATAAGTGACATTTTGCCTCTTCACCGACGATATGCAAACAAGGCGTTATGTATGCGACCATTGATTGTCCTAGAAATCTTTCAAAAAATGATGTAAAAAATGAACAGGAATCATACCGCGTGTATACGTTTCGTTTTACATTTTAAGCCGCGGTGCTCCACAAAATAAAAGCACGTGGAATATCCTATTATCAGTATCAGTCCAGTCGTCCAGAATATTTCTGTTGCTACAAAAAAGAGTTAGTGAAAATTATTTTATTTTCGAACTTTCGAATAATTCGAATTTCGATCGAATACTCAATGGTATCCTCAAAATTTCACAAACGTGAAATTAACTCAACCGCAAATTATTTTGCATGACTGGGCCTGGGCCTACCATTGGGATTTGGGATTGGGATCGGGACTTGGGATGGGACTGGGACTGCATTGGGGTTGAGGTTGCATGTGAGGTTACATAAATAATAAAGATTTTATCGCGTTGAAATAAGAAAGGTCGAACTTTTTTTAGTTTATTTGCAAAAATTATCTAAATTATTAGTAACTATGCAAATGAAATTAATTGTCCACATAACCATAATATCTACACTGAAACCGTTTGAAAGCCTAGCTCACGTTGTATGCGTTAAGAAAAAATACCGAAATCTAGCGGATTTCTATTATTTTCTAATAGAAATCACTATAAAAAACATCCGTAGACGAACCTAGTTTTACATGTTGGCCGTGTAGTGTACAAGGCCCCTCTATCAAAGTCAATAGTGGTATATGTATTACATACCTATTACAGTTTGTCCTGTAAAAATTAATAGGAACGCCTATTCAATTTTTACGTTTACAAGATCCCTATTGCTTATTAATAGTTACTTTTTATACACAATCAAATTAAAATAATCTGGCGACGAAGGAGATGCTGTGCGAAGCATTGAACGAGCGCAATTAGGAAATACATATTGACAGGCATTTGACTGGAGCGAAATGTAAAATTCTGACATTTTGCATCTACAGAACTTGACTCGTTACTGCCAAGCAAAATTAGTGGGCAGCTGCTATATATTTTGACCTTAGTTATGATGACCCTCCTGGCTCGATCCTGGACCTAGAACCTAATAAAGCATCCTTTGCTAACCTCACCGCCTGGGAGACGAATAAAGTTGGGGACGATTGCTGTCGGAGACGAATAAAGTTGGGGACGATTGATGTCGGGGACGAATAAAGTTGGGGACGATTGATGTCGGAGACGAATAAAGTTGGGGACGATTGATGTCGGGGACGAATGAAGCTGGGGACGAATAAAGTCGGGGACGAATTAGTGGGGGACGAGTGGTGACGGGAAGATTTGGTCGGGGACGAATCATACACGTACCATAACGACAGTTGCGCCCCAATAAATTAATGCAAGAAACTTAAGGACCTTTGTCAGTGAACACACTTGGTTTCCATGGCCATTTGAGGGACATGCTAAAAACCACTTTAGAACTTACCATCGTACGCCCAAGCCAAAAATCGTATTAACCTGGAATTTTGTGATATATGTAGGAAATTGAATGGGGATTCCCTAATTAACCATCTGGAATTTAATTGCACACCGCATGTATTATTAAAATGCAAAAAACTCTCAAAATTGTAGGAAAATTGACATTTGCCACGCAATTATAGCGATTCTAATGAACCAGTGAATTTCAAAATGTTAACCACTGATGCGTTTAATGAGGAATTTAACGGTATCGCTCGTTTTTTTATACGAGCGATACTTTTTTTATGCGGTTGGAATTTCTGAAAGAATCTTTGTAATTATGATTCTGGATTGATGACAGTTGATTGTTTGACGAATCAAACAAGTAAACAAACAACGAGTGAAAGAATTTCTTTTTTCTTGTTTACTACATTTGATTTTCTGATTGCATATTTGATTGCATTTTTAATGTCTGGCACTTCCTCTACCTCTACCTACAAAAAGCATGTAATCTCAGTTCATTCATACTTCATACTTCACGTGTCTGCAGTGAACTGTAGCAAATCTTTCAATTCCCAGCTCAATACTTTGAATTCAAATCGATTGTACTCTATTAAGACACCTGGACCTACCGATATTTAGCAACTTCACAACGGTTTTCGCGCAGCAGAAGTCAAGCCTCAGCCGCTCTTTTTATTTAGAATCGGTACAACCGATCCCTTCTCATCCTACCCTAACCAGATTTTCGGATTCGTGTTTGCACATATTTTTAGTTCACCTCGAATAAGGCGTGATCCATTTGAAACGTAACCCAAAATTTCTAAATTTTTCACCACTCCACCCTTTTGTA
>JAAXYX010002745.1:0-16425 GCA_036851915.1 Ptenothrix huangshanensis | reverse complement strand
ATAAAGACTAACCCGTACTGTATAGCTTTATAAGATTCTAATTAATTAAATAATTATATTTAATTAATTTAATTTTAATATTTCCATTTCAATTGTACAAGTTTAAAAACGACGAAGTACAATGGCATTTACAATTTCCCTCAATAGGATTGAATAAAATTCCGCTTTTTGATTATTTATGCCTACGGAATAAAAATAAATTCCCTCTCGTAAATTGCGTCAAAATCCGAATTTAAATTCGAATAAGTTCACGAAATCCCTAATACATAGATTTCCTCATCCCCCAGTAAATTCTCAACATATTGATAAGACGCTGCAAGTGAATCAAAATGCAGTAAGCTCGTTTGCTCGAAATTCAATAATTAGTTATTTGTGGCACCTTGCATTCCAAAAACAGGAATCTTTATATCTATTTCCAGTCTATTCTTCGCAAAATTAGCTTGTGTCCCTTTTTGAGCGGATAAAGGGGAAATCCACAAAATTCTCATAAAAATAAATTCCCAAAATTCAGGGTATGTTTCCCTTTTCTCTTGAAAATTTTTAAAAAATCCTTGGAAAATTCACAAGGAATTTACTGTGTGCAAATTCTACTGCTTAGGAAATAAATATACTACTTTGAATATTTTATACATTAATTTTTTAATGGGAGCCTGCCACACTGTTTTAAAAATGATTGCAATTTAGGATACGAAATATTTTTCTCCTTGGTTATAGCTTCACNGAAATCCACAAAATTCTCATAAAAATAAATTCCCAAAATTCAGGGTATGTTTCCCTTTTCTCTTGAAAATTTTTAAAAAATCCTTGGAAAATTCACAAGGAATTTACTGTGTGCAAATTCTACTGCTTAGGAAATAAATATACTACTTTGAATATTTTATACATTAATTTTTTAATGGGAGCCTGCCACACTGTTTTAAAAATGATTGCAATTTAGGATACGAAATATTTTTCTCCTTGGTTATAGCTTCACACAAAAGCTTCAAAATCAAGTTTTATAGAACCTGCAGAATTGAATTATGGAATTAATCAATCTAAGCAAGATCATTGGTGGTGTTTGAAACTGAATGGTTTCTTTGAAAAGTTTAAAAGGCGTAAAAGTTTGCAAAGTATTTGCTGCTGCTGAAATTTGTGCCTTACAAAAGCAGTTTTGAAAAGAATAACAATCTTAGATTCCGCGATAATAACGAAAGCTGCTGCAGCAATGAAAATGTGGTGTAGGAAGCATTGCGTGCGTGTTGTTGCAACATTGCTATAAATATCTGCAAGATAACATTTCATATTGATTAGAATGTGTGCAAGTTAAAATGTGCGTAGGTATACAGATACAGCGGACTAGCAGGTTTTGCACTGCCCGGTAAAAATGCTGTGGTTGCTTGGTTAAAGCTTGAGGTGATTTATGTGCCCCAGAGCTACAATAGAACGCGGGGTTGAGGTTTAGATTGCAACTGGAAGGAGATTAGGCCTAACAATTGGATTTAAGCAGCTCGAGAATGTATTAAAAAATAAGATCCGCGCATAAATTGAATGGTAATCTAATCTTAAGATATTAAGTGAAGGAAATAAATTAGAAGGAAGAATGGGAAAAAAATTGGAATACAGATACAGATAGAATTGAGGAGAGAATTGTTACGACAGTCTAAATTATGGCAAGTTATCGACTGGGCTGACTCCGTATTGCACTGTGACTGTGTGCATCTGTATGGCTTGAAGGAAACAAGCCGGTTTTCCTATTCGTTTAATTTACAACTAATATTTTACATTTGTCTATCGTTCATGCATGGAGTGCACTGGGAGCAGAGCAGGGCTTTCAAGTACGTTCGTCGTGTATGTAAGTTACGTGTAAATTCCGTGATTAAGTTACTGCATGGTAATACACTCATCATAATCGTATTCTTACACCTATTTATGTGCTTGTTTAACTGACTCTTTATGACCTGCTGGCTGATGTTCAGGCGAGCTCGTGATGCACTTGATGTTTATGTTGATTTCAATGTTGTTGATGGTAACACGGCTCAGCATGGCTATATTACTCCGAGATTGATATGCACATAAAAACGTTGTGCTCTGTGAGTGCGGAGTGAGGAGACTGCTGCAGTCACAGGTACAGCTTAGGGCAGGCTGTGCTGTGGCGGTACACACACAGCACAGCACCGAGAACTGATATGTACATAAATTACGCTTAGTTGCTCCACTCGGGTCATGTGTGATACTAATGCTAACTTGATTCCTTCTTCCTATTCACTTTTCACTTGGACCTCACCGTAAGCAGTGCATGGACGATATATCAGATCTGCATGTTGGCTGTCTATAGCCATGAACATCCGTGGTAGCACTCGTAACGGCAACGCCACACATACTTATTGTGTCATACGAAAAAAGCAGATTCTGGTTTGAAACTTGTACCGGGGCCGTGTACTTCGCTATTTGGGCAATGCAACGCAACGGCTGTGTATGATAATACGCTCACATCTCGCTCCGTTCTGGTTTCGCTGGCTCTCACTTAGCCTACGAAATACGTGAAGAGGAAACAGGAGTATGCATTCAAGTTGCTATTACTTTTTATCAGCATCATCCTATGGGTATTTTATGTTGTTTATGAGTCTTTGCAATATATGAGCCTCAATCTCGCACGCATTCAATATGTACATAGCCTCAGCACTTCCTTCGGCTGTGCTCATGTGAGCTGCTTGCTGTTATTGTGCTAAGGTAACAAACACGAAGCTTGGAGAGAGACAGAGACGAAAAACAAAACTACTTACCCAGACATTACTTATGTTCTACGCACATATGCATTTCCTCACCTTGCTCTCACGTTTAAATTATATACTGCTCATTTTGCCTTGCCTATTTCTTCTTCCTTTTTATGGATCCACCCAACCCCCTTTTTGTTTTAGATTTATAATTTCATTAGTAATCGACCTTATTTATTGACTCTATTAGCGATTAAAACATAATCTTGGTGAAGCTCGTAGTTCGTCAGTCCTTATCCGTGTTCTCATCTGTAGGAGTACCTCCAATCAGCCACTATCCTCGCAAACTATGCAAAATTTTCTGTTTTTATTTTTCACTAGTATCTCCGCGCAGTCCAACATTCCCTCGAAGGTTTAGCGTCCGTCTCACTCGAACCTTACTTTTCCTACGCCGCAAACAAAAACAACCGACTTCGAAAGACAGAACATAATTTAGCATTATTATCTCACATTTAAATTTCTGCCAGGTCTTATTTTATCCGTGATTGTTCGACCTGTAATTATCTTACACTTGCTTGTGTGCGTACAGTGTCTCAACGATCTCAAGTTTAAAGAGGTGGGATTATGAAGCAGCTAGTCTTATGAGGAGACTAAACTGCTTCTGATATTGCTTATGTGGATCAGTAGTGCGAGAATTAAATATCAATAACAATGGCATGCTTGCGTCACATCTCGTCTGGCTTGGTGAAAATGGCCAGGGGTGGAAGCTGAACTTGACATCTAATGCCATAACGAGAGATGCGTGTACAGATTCCTTTGCGTCTCCCTTGGTTTCCTTGTCATTCTAATTGTGACGATCAATGCCTTCGTAATTATAATTATTGTAATTTAACTATCATGAAGAAATGACAAAGCAGTTATTACACACTTTGGGGTATGGTTGTGTGAGTGTGTATTTACATACATGCTGCACGACGAAGGGAAGGAAAGAGTGGATGGGATCGCAATGGTGGCTGCTAGGCTGTGGCTAGTTGCTAGTTATGATTGCACATGTGTGTTGTCTCGTGAAGTAAAGGATGGTGCATATTATTTTGAACCAAGTTTTCGGGAACAGGTGGAGTTTTTTCTCATCTGAAAATCTATTGGACACACTGTGTGGTCGTAAATCAGGACGTGAGGAGCCGACAATAAATCATGAAAGCTTCTACGTTTCTTGTTTTTCGTCGTCCGCATCCAGAACTCCTAGTGCCATGTATATCTGTCTTCTAGGCGTACGTATCCAATTGGAGTATTCCCCCGTGTCTAGATATGTAATCGCAGGTTCACTTCAACTTTCTATACAATAATATAGATTCAGTCCGTTCAGCTCTCATGTAACCTTCGCCACATTTACACCAAACCAAAACTTCACTACGATTTTCTCCTCAAAATCAATGTATGAATCAAATGTAATCCAGTTGGTATTTTAAATCATTTGCATATTGGTAAAGTTGATAATAGGCATGACTCAAATAATTACTCTGAAATTTTGAAACTGAAAGCACCTAAAAAACTTACATGCATTTAGAGAATGAGTTTGTACTATTAACTACTCATGTCGCAAAATGCTTCCTAGTGGATTGAATTATAATTGAAATGCCTGAACTGCTAATGAAAGTTTGGGGTATACTGTAATTATATATAATTAGATGTCTATTTCGGTCTCGTCCTCGGCAAGAAGAACGCAGGTATGTTAGCGAAGAGAAGAAAATGTGTGTAATTACACGTTAGAATTTAAATTTAAACGAATAAAAGGTGATTACCCAACTTATTTTTCGCAACTTAATTTGATTTTGACATTTTCATTTAAGTTTGTGTAAGTCAGGACAGGAGCCGCGGCCTCAGTGGTGTTGTATAGCTATTTATGATTCTTTTTGGCATTTAACAATTAGCAACAGTGATTACTCAAGAAAACGAGTTAAACAAGTACAGGGAGTGGTTTTGGTTGTTGTGGTGCCCATGTGATGCTATAAAGTTGCTGTCTGTATTGTAATCGTTATGCAATTCTAATAACTTCTTGCTTGGCTTTGTTTAACTAATGCTTTGTAATTGTAAAATCAATATTAATTCAAAGATTACATTGTCAGTAATGGCAGTGGAGATCGGAGCAAGTGTTACTTGGAAGCTATGGCCATTTGTCTACATACTTATCGCTCTGTGTTTATTTTCAAGCGAGGAATGATAATACGAAGCGGCCAATCCAGAGCTGATTTGACTGCAGGTATTAATATTAATGGGAATTATAACAGGTAGCTTTACTTTTATTACTTTCAAGTAGTATAATTTGAAAGTCATGTGGAAGGAGAAAGAACCTGCGATGAAGTGGGCAAGTCTAAGGATAGAATCCACGATAGTAGCAGGTAGTGAAGGCCCTCATTAAAAATAATTTTATATAGTATGTATTTTCCCCAGTTTTAATGCTAATCTGATAATTTTTCTTGGACCAACGAAGTCCAGAAAGGGGACGGATAGTGCATGCAGTGGAAGACAGTAGACTTGAGAAGCAGTTATCAAAATAATGTGTGATCATTGTAGTTGCCGAGTGGAGTGATTGCGTTTTTCTAAATTTCTTTGGTAGGCTTAGGCTTCGTGGTGACCATTGAGGTTAGGTGGTTGGTGTTGGTTTCGGTGAGCTTGAATGGTTGGTTGTTGGCTGATTGTTGGTTAGCGTTGTGCTCGTCTGGTGCTGAGGATGCACTGGATGCTGGATGGATATAGTGTTGGGCAGGTACCGATAGGAGAAGGATTAAAAAAGCTGGAAAATGAATGGAGAATGAATCATGAGGCACAGCGAGAGGCTGTCGTGCCAACAATGAACCATCATGATGCGAATATCCAATACGTTGCCCATATTAATGTTCTTGAGCAGACCCTGTCTTTGCCACACATAAATCAACCATCCTTCTCCACGTCAAAAATGAAAAGAAGAAATAATGATAAAAAATCCTTGGTATACCTTGTGTACACTTGTTGGAGTGAGAATCCAAAGGAAAATTCTTGATACGTGTGTATTCGGCGAGTTTATGTAGCTATAGGCTTGGCAAGAGATGTACTGGGCTTTAACCATAACCATCTCGAAACTGCTGCCTTGAACCTAAAGCCAAAACCCACGAAAATATGGTTATAAAGACATGACTATAAAAAATAATAAGCCTATGTTAGTGCTCCGGTGCATAAACATTTGCATTGGTATAGTGTTGATACTGATTGAAACTACTAGGATTATGGTCTGCCCACGAAAGAGTCAGTAGTAATTTCTCTGAGGTTGTAACTTGCAATTTACTGGTTTTTGCGGCGGAGCAGCTAGGTGTTATAATACTTACTGCATTGCTTTCCTTTTCCTAGGTTTTCAAACATCACTATTGATTGATAATGTACCCTGCTAGATTTATGTCTCAATTTTTGAATTCATACTAAAACTTTATTTAAAAGGAAGCCCCAATATTATGTAACCAAAAGAGGACTTGATAAATTGCGAGCATTCCCAAATTCTCATAGTTTTCCTCGCAGGGTATGAGTTTCTCAACAGTTACATTAATTATTCCATCATTAGAAGGGACAGCGGGTATTACGAGTGCACTCCTATAATTTCCCTGCCACATCATTCCGTCTTTGAGGAAATAGCTCCACGTGTGTTCCTATAATTCATACAAAAATTGGCTCATTTGCTGCACTGCCTATATATTGCCAAATCGAATGGTCGAAGTTTTGATGACCGGACCACCTCGCCGTCGGGGTGGTCACTCGTCAAAGAATTTGTGACAAACCCAATTTGCTCTGTTAGGTTAAAGTTGCGCTAATAGCTTCGTGCGCCAGTTGTGGACCAGGTTGTTTCTTGTCCACTCTTGTTCTTATTACTACTGTAATAGGATTTCCTACAAGCATTCTCAACTCGCCTTCATTTATTTCCATCAAAGTTGCAGTCCAAATTCATCAGCGCAGCGAGGTATTATAGTAGAATTAGTCTTTAAAATTCCGCTGCAGGCTGACAGTGAGCAATTGAATGGATGGTCCAAGAGACTTTTTAAGTATTGGTTGTGCAGGGAGTTTTTTCTCCTGTGACTTCTCTTCTCTAGCGCTTTCCTATCAACGAAAATCAGAATTGTCAGATGCAAAACATGTACATGGAGCGGATGCTTGAACTTGTTGTGGAAAATGTTGGTAGGTTGGTAGTCCAGTGAGAACCATCAATTATTTCTGCTTGCAGTGAGCAACAGCGTCAGAGCGTTGGTTGTAGCAGACTGGACGAGTTAGACGAAGCACAGCAGCTGAACTGATTGTGAGTGAAGCTGAATACAAAGTACTGAAGGTAGCAAAGAGTGAAGAGGCTGTAGCATCAACCATTTGATTGCCGGTTCTAACGCTGTTAATTTTATACGCGAACTACGCTGCTGAGCATATCAGAGACATGTTAACATATACCTACGTGCACTTGTTAAGCAGGGAATTCTCTCCTCTTGGACTTGGTATTAATCGCATTTCTCACTCGAATGCGACCACGTTGCTCCTGCATCTTCCTTCCCGTGTGTTACTGGCTACGCTTCGCTCTCAACCACCACTCTGTCTGCCTCCATCCCTTCACCGAATCTTAGTGCAAACTTCAACTTTGCTCCATCACTTCACTGACCAATGCATGGGCATAAATAGAGAGATTCTTTTTTATGGATTCGTACATGGTTTTTTCAGTTTCCTTCAGGGTTCGTTCGTCCAAACACTGTAATTTAATCATAAACGCGTACATACACCACTTTCTTTGTGGTTTATCATTTTGTGATTTGCGCGTAATAGTGGCCCCATCTGATACAGGGAAACGTGGTCTTAGCCCTCCATTCACTACCGCATGGGACGATGTACTCGTCCTCATCCCCAGCACTATGGAAATACAGGTGAGTGCCGGAGCGGATATTGTTACATCATATGCACTCACTTGAGAAGTATCATCATCGTTCAGATACTTTTTGTATGCATGTTTGTTGGTGGAGCACAAGGGAAAGACTATGTAATGCTGATATGTGGGTAGGTGCGTATGTGCAGAACGTGTGATGGTAGCAACTAGACTGGAAACAAGAAATTGTTCTAACACCTTGCCACGTAGTTATCTCGTTTCATGATTTTATCCAATTATTTATACTTTACTCTAATACCAGCCTAACTAATATACCCAACTATCCATCATTTCGCTGCAACAGAGTCGTATTCCATTGCAGATTGCGAAGTTTCCCACTTAGACTTCATTTGACTGGGCTGTGACTCCAACTTCGTTCGTCTCCTCCGTAGATTGCGAATACAGTGCAATAGCAAATGCAGGGAAAATTATGCATTCAGTTGTTCTTGACTCAAATCCAACCAGCCATTTATCCCGACAAGCTATGTAGTTATGGTGAAGATGAGATTATCTTAATTATACACCTCGCATATTTTCTTACCAATCCGTGGGGTCTGCCTTCGACTTTGCGAACTTGACTTCTTCGCTACCACCATCTCATTGCAAGTACTGCTAGGTATCCACCAACGAATCCCAATCCTTGCCAGATTCCGATATTTCCTATGCAATTCGAGAAACGTTTGAGCAGAGATTTCAGATGAATTAACAAACAAATGCAGGCTACATGCACCATCATGCAGTGCCTCACATATTACAATTATTAGGGGTAGCCATTTGAGCACAGCTTTAATCCAATTTAAACATGGTTCGTATTGGTACTATTCAATTCACACGTGAGCTTAGCTACGACACTTCCACTCTAGCATTTGATTCCGTAATTTAAATTGCAGCTCTATTGGCATAATAATGCCACTTTGCTTTCCACGCGCATTAAATTTGTAAAGTCCAGTGGTTCAAGTTTATTCGATTCCGCTCCATAATGAGGTAAAAAACGAAGGGAAACCGAGGCAAGGTTTTGACTTTGCATGTAGGTAATAGTTATAAACAAGCATTGCTTTATTTTGTACTTTTAAAATGGTTTGCCTCGGGTTAAATTTCTCACAATAGTACTTTTCTGTATTTAATTTTGTTCACAGTTCTGGGAAACAGGAACAGAGCTCGGCAATGTAAGACAGTGCCCACCGTCCCCACGGACCAGAGAAGGAAAGGTAGTGTGAACTAAGCGTACCACAAATCCACCGTAGAAAAGGATGAGCTGAGGCAAGCAGGTACTACACAAACTTAAGACCCGTAAGTAGGTAGACTATTTAGAAAATCATAAATAACTTTACACAATACAATGCTTCTTCATTGCCTGCTACGCGTCGTCCTTTGGTCCGTACATAAGGACTGGTCTGTATGTGAATGCTGTAATTGTTTACTGTGTATTAAATAGCTAAATAATTTACAAACATTAGGCTAAAGATAGAATTGTGTAGTCACTTTCTCAGCCTCCCTAACAAGGCAGTTATAGGGATAGGGACGAGATGGACATGCAACGTACGCATTCCCATGTGCAGTGGTTTAAAGCTTCTTAAACAAGATAAGATTTAGGTGGTCCCTTCCGCGTTGCGTAACAGAGGCCTTTCCTATCACAGTGGGGAATCCTTAAGGATCCCACTCTCATTTTTAAAGCAGAGATAACTTGCTAGGCCATTGTTAGAGAATGTTGATACATGACATGATGAGTCCTACATCGACCGTACCCTGGAACGTAGCTGGTGGAGCGAAGATGGAACCAGGGCCAGGGTAAGAGCAAGTCTCAAATCACAATGGCTTATCAATGGCAGGAAAAGATAACGAATGATAGGATACATTGAATAGGAGGGATCCAATCAAAACATGGCACACCATTCAGGTCCGTAAAGTACACTTGAATTATGTTTTATGAAAATTCGACCTCAGCGTCTCTGGATCTCGTACTCCACCCGGGTTTCTCCCGTCCAAACAATATGATGAATTTGAATTCCATCTCATAAGCTTTATCACAGGGTTAAAGAATATTTTAATGAGTTTCTTTCACCTAACCGCCCATTATTCAATCTTTTCATGAGATCATTCCTACCGCAGCTCTGCACTGCAATCGTATCAGAGCAGAGGTGTCTCTCCTTCCACACGTCAAGTGGTAGTAAGTAGCAGTGAAGTGGGCTTGGAGTCCAATGGAATTTCGGTCGACAAAAAGCCTAGTTTCTACAAGCAAACGAAGGATTTCAAGTATAGCCATGGAGATGGGCCATAGCGTCGTTTCCATCGCCGTGAATAAAAATCAGCTTGAGTAAAATGCATGCCGTTGGTAATAGTGTATTTTGACAATAGAAACTTGTAGCGTTACTTGCACAACCACATGGACTCTGTGCGTCACATCGCATACTTTTTAATGGTTATTGCTATCGTTAGTCTTCTTTGAGCAATTCCTCTCACTAAGGATAGGCATTTCGTCTAGTGTTCTAATTACCTTGGCACTTAATCCAAATTACAATTATTGCATGGCATAACCGAACACTGAGCATTTATTTATGTAGATGAATCAAAGAGTACTAGAGACGCTTCGTGATGCTACTTTGATGTCGCTTTTACTCAGCTTGGGTACACAACTCTCTTGCTCTCGATTGTCACCAATTCGCTACGTACACGCATCCACATTTTGGGGAATGGTGTGCCTACGGAGCATAGTAAAGATCGTCATGGTTCCCTGTGTTATCTGAGCCAGCAAATGCAGGATTAGACCTCTGTTAGTACTGCAGGTCCCTTGCTTAGTTTACCAAGTTGAGATGCTACAGCTATAATTGTAATATTATTTTATTTTTAATCTTGGAAATGTAGAGCTTTTTCTGGATTCAAGAGTGAGCGCAGGGCTGATTTGCATACGGACGTGACGGGCAGAATTGGAAAATGGATGATTCAGAAGCTGGATATAAAGTCCTATTTTAAAGTTGGTATGAATGAGCTGGTAGTTGGTTCTAGTTGGTTGTCGCAGAGGATTTAGTGCTTATCGCAAATAAAGAAAACAAGCTGACTAGAAACTTATAAATCTTTTGTCTCTCAATACGCCTTGCCTTCCCCGCACTCCTTACAAAAGGGCACAGTCACTTGGCAAAGATTAACTTTAACTTGTCCAAGTTTTTGTTTGGAGTTAGTAACGATGCTGGTGAATGTATATTGACTTAGGACTGACTTACTACTTACTCCACTGCAAATGTTGCTCAAGTCTCTGCTCATGCTGGTGCTCACATGGAATCCTAAACGTGCTGCATAGTCTTTGTTGCAAGTTAACATTTTTTCCATGGGCGGTAAAAACCAAAACAACGTTGTTTTCCTTTTCCCGTGCGCACTTTTTTTCTCGGTGAGCTGTGAACGTAAAATCAAAATACTATCGGAGGCTAAGCTTGTGTGCTATGCTGTAACTATTAATATGGTCATAGCTCATCGGATGGTATGCTGTGTGGCTGGTGGAAGTAACTCAATATAGCAGACTACAATGTGTTGTGGCTTAGTGCTCGTTAGTTCTGTGTGTTCTGGACGGCGTGTTCAAGTCATGGTTTGTGGTGCAAAAATGTGCTCCACTCCAATTTTAGTACAAGGACTAATGGCGAGATACGCTGAGTGAGAGGAGGACTAGACGGTGGGAGTCTGCAGCGGCGTATGCTGGAGAAACACAAGTCTTAACAAAAGTACTGGTTACTTTTTTGCATTAGTGATGTAATATATTTACTATAATTCTTGTTGCATTTCATTTTTGTTATATTGTGTGTTCGGGCACAGACAGTACGGAGATACTGCGTTGGGACATGAAGTGAGGAGCAGTCCAGACTGAAGCCGAGAAAAAGTGAGAGAGAGAAAGAAATTTTAGCTGTTTGAGAGGAAGTAACAGCAGTGCGGCATTCTTTATGAGAAAATATTGCCTTTATATGTAACTCATTTTTCTTGTCACGAAGGTCCCGAAATTCCTAGATATATTGGTATTTATATAGGATATTTCCGGAAAGTTGTAAATCACCAGGTTTTCGCGGCTTGGCATGCCGTTTATTCTGTGCACCACCAAACGGCTGTATATCTGTTTCACTTGTGTGTATCAACTTATGTACGGAAAAGCAAAAGATGTGAAGATGCATTTCTCGCTCTGCTTCATTCCTTTGAATTATTGTCCCTTCCCGCCAGCCAAATAACAGCATGAACATAGTAATGCTATACTTTCGGAAAGGCCACAGCCTAGAAGTAATCTTTGGGGAACTCAATTTCACTCGAGGAAATTTGATAATATTCTTATAAGGTTCCAAGCTGTATTTATTACCAAAGAAGTGTTACTTTGTTATTTATAAATTTTATATCTCGAAATTACTTTGTTGGATCTTCTGTCTCTACTCCACGGCAGCAACTTTGCTCCAGCCAACTGCTCACTATCACATGCACCTAAATCGCACAGCACATCACCAGCCCCATCAAAACACTCACATGTCACTGTGTGAAGCACCTGGAGGAGACGCAGCTCACTTGCAAAAAACACTAATTAAATTGCTTCTCTCTGCTCTTCCTCCTACCCAACTTCCACTCCTCTCATGAGGTCAAAAATCTAACAATGCCATCACACGAAAAATACATCAGGCCTTGTTTTCTTATTTTCTATACCAAGCCAAATAGATGAAGTTTTGTGGTAAAGGTTAAAAAAGCGATATCAAGCGAAACTATTAAAAAGACTCATGCTGAGTTTGCCTAAAATCTGAAGCATATAATTTCACCTACTGCAAGCTTGGCATCAGGTGAGGTTTCCTTCCACACTATTTTCGTATTGGGTGTTACAGGAAATTCATTACATTTCTCGTTGGGTGGTAAATGAGCAAAGGTTTTACTGATTCTGGGCTACGAGACTCGCGCTGGTAGGAAGCACGTTCAAACTTTCAAAATAGTAAAACCAAACTTCGCTTCATAATTTATTGTGCAGGTCATGAGTTGTAGACATCGAAAGAGGAACACCGACGTTTCATTGGGACTGCAGAGTTTTCACGCGTATTGTAATTACCTGCCTTGTGCACGTACTCTGAATCCTGGGTCAAATCACTCAAACAAGTCATCGTTGTCAATTTCATGCTAAATCTAGACCAACTTTCATTCCAACAATTTCCAGGTGCTTCAATTCTGATTCTCTAATTGGGGAATTACATGAAATGCAGAAAAAGCTCGAGGCAAATATAATTACATATGCTCCGAATTGACTCTGTACCGGTGATTTTATGGAGACTGAGGAGAAAAGGAGATGAGTGAGCGTAAGCCCGCGTTTGCTTCATACCAGTTGAAGAGGATAATAAAGTTTCGAGTTGGTGAAGAACGTGGACGAGTGTGAAGATGAAGATAAAACTGTAGATCATAATATTATAGGATGCAGCTCACGACTTCACCTCACCAAATACAATGACGTACGACCTGAGCATGAGAAAAAAAACAAAATTATAGACGTACAGCTCCCTCATCTCTACTATAGCTTTAATTTACGTTTGTATTCTTCTCCTGTTTTGATTCCCAAGGCATAAATGAAGTGCAAAAAATCCGATCTTAACTTTCCTAAAAGTTATATGCATATGCTACAGCTATACCTCCAGACACGTCTAGCTGTGAAGATGCTACTATGCATCTCCCAATCGCTATATGTATCTGCACTTGAGAGTGACTAAGCAAGTATGAATTTTGATGAATATTCTCCACATTCATTCCGAATTCCAATTTCTACCGCTATCTTCCACCCTTGTCTCTAGGTGTCACTATTTCATTTTACACGTCACACATAAATAATAATTGTTACTCCTCGAGGATGCTAAATGTGAATATTCACAATGACATATTTGTGTTTTGCAGCGTTTAATTGCCTGCAGCAGTTTCTTACTTGCTCTGACAATTAAAAGGTGTCGGATGAAGCAACTTAAGTGTTTTAGTAACTTGAGTGGTAGATGCTATGATTATACTTACATGTTTACTCTCCTGGACTCACCTAGACATATGATCATGACGGTTAGGAGAACTTCGGCGTGCGCTTGCCGGTGATGAAATGAAGCCGAAAGGGCGGTAGAAATATGAGGGATTCTATTGGTATTAATGGTGAAAGGAAAGAAGTAGTGTGGATGGTGTATATTGGAGATTGGAGACACCCGAAATTTACAACTAATAGTAAGTTGGTTGGTAACTTTATATTTTGTTAACGTATTTCCCAAAATTTTCTGTCCAGGCACGTGTTTCGTAGGAGAAAAGCTGTTGGCTGGTTCACATAAAAATGGACGAGGATAACTTATATGGGTTTGGATTTGTGAAATAAATGTGAGTTTCGTAGAGTGTTGAGAGTCTTGCACATGATAAATTGTTGGATATGACAAAAATTTTATTCCGAACACTGATAGATGTTCCCTGTACTTTACTACACTCACACTGGTTTCTCCGGTTCTGGTTCTTTTCTCAATTTATATGTAAGTGATGTATTGCAAAAACCAAGGGTAGATAGATAAGACTTATTGTCCATGTATACCGATCGCATTTATATCTACAGCTACATGTGTACAATTATTGTCTGTACTTTCCTTCTACTTGGGTTCTTTCCACACATTGTCCAAGGTTTACATACAACATAAATGCATTGCAGGAGAATCCTACTCTGTGCATCCCATGAATTTGGTCAGAGAAGCAGCCGTGGAACAATTACATATGTGCAGGTTTCCAATGGAAATGCACACGACGGCATAATGCGCCTACTTAAGTAGGTATGTAGTTACGATGAACATAGTTATTCGCAATTTTAAACAGTAACCAACCAACAAATTCTGTGCTGGCTGTTTGCTCTCGGGTTTTTCTCATCATGTTTCTCCCTATGGAGCGAAGGAAAGAGAGGACGAGAGCGGAGGCAGAAGGCAGTCTGCTAGACCATTTCATTTCATCTCATCTCCCATTTTATTCCTTACATACATTTCATATCTTTTTGCTGAAAAGAAGTACAGAGCTACAGGGTAGCTGGGCAGAGCGGGAAGTGGGATAGGAGAGAGGGATTGAAAAGGCTACACGGCATAGATACAGGCCTGATGTGGAAGGACATACGTAAGTATCACACCCTTCACCATCTTTGAAATTATGGCAGCTAACTAATCTCACCCTGGCCCTGGTCTGTACTTTGTCAAACTTTTGAGCTCCTAGCTGCCACAGACCATGTCTCTAATTCTAACGCGCTCGCTTCCTCCTATTCCTATTATTTATGACTACAACGAGAAATGAAAAATCTCATTATGTATGGCGAATACTTGTGACGCCCGGCCCGAAAATTGCAGACAAGTCAATTAAAATATTATGTGGGCGAGGGTTTGTGTGCATTTCTAACTTTTAAGTCTTTGCGGCCAAACCTTCCAGCCTCCTGTGTGTCTTTCACTGCGCGATAAACATGGAGCTCTGTAGCTATTGCTCCGTCCCCACAACTTGCCGTGCGTTATTCTTTTGGGCCATAGAAAAGCAGTAACTGTCCCGAGTTACATGCATCATCGCACTAATATTTTACATTAAGGAAGTAATACCGCGAAAATGTAAAGCTAGACTTGGAGCTGAGGAAACAGCGGTATTGTGTGTCACGGGAAATATGATGTTAGCAGGCAATGAAACAACTGTGCTTCGAGCTGCCACTTGACAAATAATACTGGACAAAGATTGCCATTGCAATATTCCATTGTGCGACGATCCGTATGAGTTGTTGCAGAAATTGACAAAACATGTCGGCATGTTGTAAATCAACGGATGATCTGACTCAAATGTGGCGACGTAGATGTGAAAACCATGTGAAATGCAAGCACAAATAAAATATCATCCAGTCATTTCTCGGTTATGCTTCCTTTCCCTGGCTTTCCTCAGTCGTCTCCTTGCTGGTTCTTGCTGGAGAAGGGAAAGAGCAGATGTCTTATATCACCAGCTAGAACGTGACATGAAAGGATAATCCAAAGAACCAAATGTCACCCTCGTAGATGCCAACGGAATCCAGCACATGGAAACACAACATGCTTCTTAGCCTTCCGCCCTTCATATGAATTTCCACGACCAGATATCAGTCTTCAAGTTCCGTCTTTGTCCTCTTCACAGAATTTCATATCAAACTCAACAGATCAGGAATACAAATACATTTCCACTTGTACTCATCACAGGCACAGACAGTGCCGGGCCTAAATCACCCAGCCAGCAATAATCGAGTTAGAGACAGAGACAGTACGGTGTCGTCACACATTCCCACGCATGTACATATCTGCCTATATTTTAGAAATATTTCTATCAGATTCCATTATATCAGCAACTCAACGCTCGATCTACACCTTTCCCTTTCCTCGCTCCCTTTCTCCCTCATACTCATTCCTTCATCTATTTCATTCAGTCAAATATTATTATTACTATTGTTCATAAAATGGATGTTTTTTAAAAGATTTGCTTTCTTATGTCCCTCTCATATGATCGAGTAGTCACACTCACGCTGTGCTCAGGCTGATATTGCTAAGGAATACAGGGCTGAAATGTCAATGCCGAAAAATTCAAGACATCGATGATCAATCTCAAAACACTCATGCTATCGATAGTAAATATTGATACTCTAATAATAACTAACATTGACCTCGCTTCCCTCAGTCCAGTACACTGTAAAAAGTGGATCATTAGGAAGGCCAAAAATCTAATCCATTTTAGTACCATTACGGACTCATCCTGAACGAAGTTTGGGTGCATCTGAAATACATCTAACATTGGATAAAAATACATTTGTGCATCTAA
>JAAXYX010002744.1:0-16426 GCA_036851915.1 Ptenothrix huangshanensis | reverse complement strand
ATCGTCAGTCTAGGCCAGGCCATGGTTCTATCTATATTTACGTTGATAATGTCCCAATAGAGTTTAACTAAAGTATGGTTCATATTCAATGCATTCGATCCTCAGTACACACTACCTACAAGCTGTGATAAATACCGCTCACCTTCCTCCATGCACCTACTTCCACCCTCCTGTATAATGTAAAATGGATAATTAATGACGTACGTGCGTTCGATACAAATAGAGTTGAAGATAATTACAGTGACAGTACACCTACTTGGTTGTGTGTACTGGTGCTGGTACTGGTAGTGAATCACTTGTTTCTGATGTCAGCATCATTAAAACCATGTAAAAGATATTTGTACATGAAATCTGATGCTCTTTTCATTTTATAACCGGATACAATTTAGGTCGGCAGTAATTATTTTTATGCATTCTTCATCCAACTAAGTTTAATGGCTAGGTACTCGCTACTCGCTACTAGCTAATGCTTTATTTTTATGCTGATTGTGATTGCGATTGTCGCAAGACGGAAATAAAACTTCATTTAAAGTCTGTTGACAAAAACTATGCTTAGTGCTTACTGTGACTGTGGCTGAGTCTAATAGTGCTTGTGCACAACATGAATATGTGAATGTACACGCAGTCCAAAGCTATTTAGTTAATCATGTGAGCACACCAAATGGACTGTAAGATAGGTAGTACATAACACCGTAGGCATTACTAGGCCTAGGTACAATATATAATTTTTTTACAGGAATTTGATTAGCTAGTTTCAGTGAAAGATGTTGGGAGACGTACGACACAGTAATAAGTGTGGCAAGACAATTTAAGAACAAGAAAAACACAGTTTCCTAATTTTTTAAAATGCCTGTGAGAAGAATCTTAAACCCAATAGAGTACCGTTTTAAACGCAGGAAAACAGTTGTAAATGTTTGGTGGGACGCAAGCAAATATCATTGTAGGGTGCAACAAATCATTTAAAATATAAAAGTTGCATTATTAAAATTACACGGTTGCGTAGTTTTAAACAAAATTTTCTTATCCACCTACCTCCTAACATTAACTAGCTGGATATTACATAGTGAGGTTTGCAAAGAATTATTATTTATCTTTTTAGAGGGAAATATACTTAGGTATGTATATTCTACGTACCTACAGTACCTAGGTACCTAGGTATCAATTTTACAGGACAGGAGGGATAGAAGTAGCGGTGATATTATCGCGTGTGTGAGCCGGTAGTCAGCAATCAGTAGTATATTTTGAAGTAGGTATACCTACGTAAAAGAGGAAAAGTAGCTACCTAGGTAAGTTTTTTAATGCTATGAGGTTAAATGCAGATTCTAAGTCGGTAAATACATAAATCTGTTAAACTGTAGCTGTNAGGACAGGAGGGATAGAAGTAGCGGTGATATTATCGCGTGTGTGAGCCGGTAGTCAGCAATCAGTAGTATATTTTGAAGTAGGTATACCTACGTAAAAGAGGAAAAGTAGCTACCTAGGTAAGTTTTTTAATGCTATGAGGTTAAATGCAGATTCTAAGTCGGTAAATACATAAATCTGTTAAACTGTAGCTGTGTATACCTTACAAATAGATGCATTAATGTATAATTACATAATAGCAGTGGATTTAAAAAAAACTGTATTCAGCTCAATCAAAAAAGTGGATTTGACATTGCGAAACTATAAATGCTGTATTGAAACCAAAGTGATGGAAATGTGGTTTATTCACGAAATAGAGGGCAATCTAAACCGCAATGTAAGTACGTACTACAGCTGCAAACTAACATAGTCGACTAACATTTAAGAGGCTGCCTTTAAGTGGCTGGGTATATCCATATCTAACTAAAAGCAAAGTGGGGCATGTTCATAAATTCTTAAAAGCAAAAATAGGCATCTCCATTTGTTTTGTGTTGGAAATGCCCCACTTTGCTTTTATTTCAAATTGGATATACCCCGCTTTGATTCTGAAACAACGAGATACACTACAGCTGCAAAAAATTGACAATTTTTATTTGCGTCGATTCTCCATTGACACATAGTGCCATAGTCATGAGTTTTACTCTTTATCATAGACGTAAAGACGAACACTGAATTCGTGTGAATGATCTCACGTATTCCTACAGCCTTCCTTTGATATTCCAAATCTGCATGCCATTTGTGTGAGTTGAAATGCATCGGTTATAGACTTACCTAAATATAGAATTGGCTGTAGGTATCCGTGATGAATTTCTATTAATATGCAACTTTCCACCTAATGACAGACAAGTTTTAAATTGATTTCATTCCTCGCTCAATCCGATTGAGTTTTTAATATTTCCGGTTTTTTTTCTGGCTCTCTCGTGACGCTGAGGTTGGCTGTTGGCCCTCATATTCTTGAGCTGCCTTAATCGATTTAATAAATTAGTTGTTGTTTCAGTCTGTATACGAACACCGTTTTCGACCTTGTAGTTTTTGGATTTATTTTTGTAAACCATTTTATGTTTTCAAGCCACGAGCAGTAACACTTTATAGTATGAGCGAGCAACCAACGATTCAAAGTTTAGAATATTATTACTTCGCATATTCCCCAATCGAGAGGAGACGTACATTGGAGCAAGATTTTCAAAGTCATGTGCTCAAATCCGTATTTGGAAAGCTGAAAAACTGCAAAATTGAATGCGAGATTTCTACGTAATATATATCTGTAGAAGGTTTCAAACTTTTGGATTTACGAACTCGTGGCCATTTACCATATAAGTGCATAGGACACATGTACTTATCGATAGAGCCAGTGTCATTATGAAGTCAGAGAAGTTTCCCTACATTTTAAAATGCTGGTATTTAAAGAACGGAGTAAAGTAACAAGTAGGTAGGCATGCGACTTTATTAAGGTAAATCCTTATTGTCACGATGATATGCATACATGTATAGGTAGGTAGGTATACGTAAAAGTACATTGTGCTGCCACTTACCACTTTTGAATGATCTACGTTGCATTTATAGCTAGGTACGCGAATTTCTTAAATTCGCTCACAATTCCACTTTCAAATCATGCAAAAAAGAAAATAAAGATTCGGGGAAGTTGCAACGCGTGCATGCCAACAGCTCTGATTCTATCACAGACCATTGACGCTGTATTCATGCTTGAAACCGTACTATACCCATACTACACTAATACTATGTATTACCTACATACTATGTACCTACTGTAGCTACGTTTAATGACGATGAGTCATGAGTCATACGTATAAGTATAAGTCATAAGCGCACACTTTGATTGTGCCTAGTACACTAAGTGAACGTCAAAAACATGAGAGTATGGCAGAATTTTCAAGGTGATTTATTGATGTGTTCAAGTTACTATGTCCAAGCTAGAAAGTTAAATTAGGACTAAGCTCTACAAGTAGCAAACGCTCAGTTACTAGTTACCGTCTATCTCATATTATATTCATGATGCCCTAATCCTTAATTAGATCATAAGTGTGTGATATTGATTAATTAACTTGATCACCTATTCCCTCTAGAATCAAACTCCCAGCTTGCCGTACATGGCAAGTGAGGTTCTGGTGGCTGTGTTGGCTATCATCGGCAACTTACTGGTGGTCTATGTTTTCTGTACAAATCGAAGTCTTCGGCGTTACCGGAACTACTACATAGTTGGCTTAGCCATTGCTGACTTCTTGGTGGGGTTATTGGGGATCCCTCTGGCCATACTAGCAAGTGTGGGTCTTCCACGAAATCTGTACGGATGTCTATTTTCCGTTTCTGTTCTAATTGTTCTCTGCACAATTTCAATCCTCTGTTTGGTCGCAGTCTCCATTGACCGCTACTGGGCTACCACAAACCCTTTCGCGTACTACCGAAATATGACAACTTCCACTGCTGTCGGTAAGTCAGACTTTTGTATAGTAATAATCTTGTTTACTTAACTCTTTCAGTTTTGTGGTTTCTTCCTCTGATTACTACATGGACTTACGAGAAAATAAAAACCAAACATTAGTAGGTACTTTGTATGTAGATTGCATATAGCAACTTGCTATTCCTACAAGCATGAGACTTTCGATTGCGTAGGAAAATTATGCTCCTAGACCTAATATGAGCAATATGTATGTGCAGTATATGTACCCCATGCTGATGGTCTGGGTAAGTGAACCCATTTCCGCAGGTTAGCCTAAATCACTTAGTAATCCTAAAGAAGTTACCACTTACCATTTTAGTGGTTTAAACTTGGTTTCGTTAGTACTTAAATTGTCACACTGATGTGGTACAAACGTTCACGATTTATTTCACATGATTTCATTGCATTGAAAACTCTATTGTAGGTATTTAGGAAAAATCGGAAGGATTTACCTGCTTCAAAAGTGAGTAGGTAGGTAGATGTGTTAAATTGGAGTGACATTTATTTGACTTTCACAGCTTCTCAAGAAAAGACATAATGCAAGACTTCAAAATTGTAAAAAAACTCTGCTATGTAAATCACTATTACCTTCTAGATTCTCCCTTTACACGTAACAGTCGTACTTATAGATAACACATGAGGCAGAGTGACAGCGAAAGAAAATCTACTTAGTGTGAGTGGTTAAGTGACACGTAAAACTTTTTATTACGATTTATGAGCTACTTAAATCATTAGTAGCTACTTTTTACTCCAAGTATTCTACCTGTGATTGATTTTTGGAGGCAATTTTCGGTTTACTCTGAAGGATAGTGTAACAGGTACAGCTGCATAATATGTATTAGTGCTACAAATGAATTTTTACAAGCAGGACACTGAAGGGGATAAATAATCCAAAATAAGTATGAATAATTACATCTAGAGGAACTGCATATTGCATTTAAACCATATATTTACCAAAGCCCCTATAAATGTTACACTAAACGTTTTGCAGTAGGAAACAAAATACTTTGGATGGTATCCATGGAATGATAGTTTGTGACATTTGCACACAATTTTCGAAGAAAGTTGCATTCTGATGTGCATATTGGAGGCAATAAACTGCGAATAAATTCGATCAATTGCAACTAGTGCGGAAAAATAGTAAGTTTAATGTGATAAGAAATTCGAACAGTTTCTATTTCCGCAAACAATTGTCTACGTGAAAGGAAATGATTTAGTAACCGCTATGGCTTCATAAGCACTCGTGGTCTAAATTCAAACACTTAAGCGTTAAAGTGATGTGTGAAATTCCATACCTGCCGTTGTCTCATTGTCACTGCAGAATGCTATACAGAACTATAAACTCCTTTGTTATTCTGCATCAAAGATTTTGCTGCAATTTAATAAGCCATTTACAACCACTAATGTAGGTATAGGTACATGCTCTTTGGGGGAATGACCAGTTTAGTCTTATTGAGTATCGAATAATAATTGTGACCTATTCCTATAATTTACTGGGTCTTAAATTTAGGTAATGTTCGTAAACCCGACATTTCTCACGTTGCTTTCATCCCCAGGTCCCCAGAGCTCTCACAGTTAAATAATCTCCAAATATTTTCTTGCGCGGTTACGAAAATTTCAAATTATGAAATATAGTTTAGCAGTGAGAGCTGTGAGAGCGAAGTGAAAGCCGTCGGGTGTACGTGCAATATCTGTCATTATCTCCGGTTCTTAATCTATATATTTAAATACCTACTTAATCGTCGGCCAAGAATCAAAACGTGGAGCGATAAAAAGGAAAAAGAAATTCTTAGAAACAAAGGTAATTTAAATTGGTCAATTAAACCAAATATATTCGGGATGTTGTAGGCTTTTAAATCTAGTTGTAGTATATAACAAGGGATCAACCATGTTTGAACTGCGTAGTCAATTAAACAAGAGCTGCCTATTGAAGTTAGTGAAATGAGTAATCTAATCAGAGTCTCAAAATTTCTCTCGTATTTTAAATCAATACAGCTGCAATACAAATGTGTACCAAAATAAATCCACATCCCTTAAAGTACATCGAACCAACATATCGTCAAGATCAAGGTGGTGCACATACAACTATTTTTGTATGGATTTGTCCCATTTTGATTTTACTCAGAAATAGATGTGTCCCACTTTGTTTCTTAAACTATGACACGTAGAGCTTGTTTGTTTTAAACAACCACAATTAAACAAATAATTATTTACCGTTATCTTTGTTGCCTATTAACCAATATGCAGCCCACAAATACAAATAAATTACGTTCAAGGTCTAAAAGGAAGTAAGTTTAGTATACTCTCCATTTAAGGTTGAAACGTAGTCACGTACAAAGATCGAATGTAAAAGGAACTATAGGAATCCTAATAAAGAAATACGTAACACAAACAGAAAGCCAGAAAAATCTAAAAATTCATTTATTTATCTTAAGTATGGGTTTATTTAAATATAATACAACCCCGTCCACACCCCAACATTTCTCTCCCTCGAATACTACTTGATTTGATATCTCCCACGCGCTTCGCTGCCTCCGATGAAATCTGAGAAACTATGAATGTATGTATTCCGTCAGTCCTTTGCTTTATATAGACAATTAATCATAACTTCCAGAGCACGCATGAAAGTCAGCTTTCCGTCGCCATATGTTCTGTTATCTGTTGTAACGTAAAAGTTAAGCAATTGCTTCAGATTTCTGCGTATGCACAAATTTGTTTATCCTCAAACGGGTACAAAAATACGACGAATGCAAACAGACTGGCTACCAAAAGGAAGCCATTGGAAGCAGGAACAGTTGGTCGTACAGTTTTTCCCTTTTATTTGTTTTTGTTGTTGTTGTCTGTTTTCTTGGTCGTCATCTTCACACTTTAACGAGGGTAAAGTATAGAAAACAGAGTCAGTTGATTCACAACTACGGGAAAAGATGGGAAAGGATCGGTTTTGCAAAGATTTGGCTTCTCTGGTTGATGGAAGAGACGAAATGAATTGTAGATTAATAAATGTCAGAGAACACACTTTTCCGTCATGAAATCCATTCTCGTGTCAACAGTAACTTATTAAATGCTCATTCAATAGCGGAAGGTGTAACCAGTAGTGTGCAGTAGCAGTAGCACATTCATTTTATAGTGTGCTGTATAATATCTGTATCATAAGTAATATCTATGCTCATGGTGACTTGTGACCTTTTCAATTTATAAACTTTTGTCATTATACGTCCGTCAGAATCATGTATACCTATACATAATGCATTTGTTCTTTCTAACTCATCCTGCACATCGAATCGTATCTCTGGACTTGACAAAGATAAGGCGAAAGTTTCGCCGGTCATTTTTAACAAAACCGTGCATCCATCTATTTAATCCATACATTATACTTAAACTTAGGAAACATCCGACCGAAAATGGTCCATAAGAACCAAAAACAATTTTATGAAAAAACCTTCCTCATTTTTTTCGGAGTAATGTGTAGAACGTACATTCTAACCTACCTACCTACCTACCTACCTACATTCATTGCTTACTTGTACCCTATAAGCATAATCACATAAGTTTGTTATAGGTATGTAGCCCTTGACAATCTCGGTGTTTGGTGGTGTATGGATTTGTGTGTTAGTTCCGTGTCCCGCCTTCTTTTCTAAAACCAGAAGTGATCTTGAGAAGTAAAACTGCAGTGTAGTGGTGGCTCAAGTGTACATAATTAATATAGTCTATCCGTAGGTGCCATGCTTAATATGTACTGTATTATGTAGTTTTCGCGAGTAACAATAACATGGCGAGGGCTGTAATAAGCACTGGAAGAAACGATGCAGCAACCTAATTATCACATTTCATATTTTATGAGTGCAGAAAGTTGAGCAATTCGGTGTATTGGCCATATCCTCCAGAATTTCCCGTTAGCCTACGAACTTCGAAGGGAAGGGACAAGACGTATAAACCTTCTCAAGGTTTCGCACACGTTTTCCACTTGCTTATAAACATGCCACGTAGGTGCACATGAACATAAGGTCTGCATGTATGTGGTTAGGGCCATGAAAAAACTTGGTGTAATGCATTCGTGTTCAGCAAAAATAATGTAAAAGTTAAAAAAAAAAAATGATTCGATCCTTTTGTTTGGACACTGTGCGCTGTTCACCGTGTAGAGAACATGCTGGCAAGGAATACAAATTGCATGGACAATATCCACCAATACCATTACATTAATTCTTATGGATATGAGTCGTCGTCTCGGTGTACCAGTTGGACTTTGGCTGATGGTGAGTGAGTAAAGGAGGGAAATAATGGCAAGACATATAAGTCATGTGGACTACCTAGTTGTGATAGACAACAAAAAATGATAAGAGAATGAAAATGAAGTCTGGAATAAATAGTCAAACCTGTCACCCTGTAGGGGCAATATTAATTTTTCTTCTTGTCGTCTGCGAGAGGAGTTATGGGCTGAGCTCATTGAAACTTAGACTGAACAAGTTTAGCCACATAAATACATATCATTTGCTCCATACGTATTTTTCAGCAAAGTCACAATTTATTTTAACTGCAAAATCAATATTTTCTCCATGAAAGACTGGAGTTCTTAGAGTTATTGCATAATCAGTATCAGTCCCTTGACTACCGGAGCAAGAACTTGTATATTTACTCACATTAATGCACCCAACCCAACCAACCCAGAAACATCAACATGCTATGTTTTATGCATTTCCACGCTTAAGCTAAGTTTTCACATCATATGCAGCTTTAATATGCTGAATGTCAACTTTTGCTTTCTACTACTTACATATAGCAAATCCTCATACCAGCGTCGCCACCACACTTGCACCCTACTTATGTTCTCATTTTAATACCCATTTTACTTTATTTATGAGTTTAACGTGAACTTCATAAAAATCTGGCGGGATTTGTATCATGTTTCTTGCCAATACAGATGTTCATCCTATTCCTTTTCTAAAGGTTGGTATTTCAAAGAGTAGCTACAAGTGCGGGCGTGGGAGTTGGATGGGTGGGGAGAAGAAGGAGGAGTGCGAAATCCAGGAACAAGCATTTAACTAAATGATTGGGGCAGGTCAAAGTTGAAAGGTATCATTAACTAATAATTGTAAAAAAAACTCGCTATTTAGGGAAAGGCCCAGGAAAAGGAATTTTTTTCCCTCTTGTTAAGTAATCACTATATGACTTCATTTACTGGGATAGTTGAATATTATTTCAAAATGTAGGAGTCATAATTATACTGCTACTAAAAGTAATTGTTATTGTTGGTTTCTGAGGAAAATTTTTTTTTCTGGACAACCCTTTACCTTGGTTTTATAATTCTAACTTCTTGGAAGTCTACCCATTAGGTAGTTAAGGTTACTCCGCTATGCGTGTAAAATTGCTTTTTCGTTGCCTGGGTCTTTAAGTTATAACTCGTCTTCTTCTGGTCCGACTGCCCAGGCGAATGAGTTGGGGATATTTATTAGCACGCAAAAATTGATTGTTAAAGCTGTCAAATAGGCTGGCATTATGATGTGGAAATTTATAAATTATGTTGTGGTGGAATTGGTATTTGTTCTTGAATAGATTGACATTAAAGGAATGCCCTGTTCTTAAAGTTGACTTAAGTGTTGCAGAATTCTGTCTCGGCCCAGCCGACCATCTTCCCTTACATTAACATTCGAGGCATTTTCCCCAATGTTTGTTATTCGAAGACGTGCATGTGGCTTGAAATAAGGTTGACATTTCTGCAGTCAGAAATATCTAATCAATACACCCACCGACAATGAAACTTGGTTTTCGGAACAGAGTAAATTGGCAATATATGTAACAGCTATGGATGGCATTATATGTACTCTACTCGTAATATATCCCCAGTACGTATATAGTACCCCAGCCTCAGCCGTCTTCCCTGTCCTGTCAACTTTAATCTTTTAAACACGCGCACCACACCAAAACGGCAACCTTAGTAAATACAAGTCTATTTTTCAGTAAAAGCCCCATACACCCTACACAATGGCACTGGCGCTAGCACTAGTAGGCACTATATAATACTGGCACTGGCTGGCAAGAGAAATTGTTGCTTCGCATCTGTACTTTCAACTTGCTACCCTACACCTAATTTAGCTCTGTATTCTGGACTAGTCTGCGAATATTACAATCATAAGGAACATATTGCTAGCTGTCTGGGTGAAGTTTTTTTTAGTGAAAAGGCAATTACTCGTTTCGAGGAATTTTTCTGTTGCGTGACGATTTGTTTGAAGCTTACAGAAATGCCTATACTTTTACTAGGTAATACTCATCGAGGCACATTAATGCCCAAAGTAGAAAGGGATTCATTAGGTAGGATGTAGGATATAGACATAGGTATACCAAGTAATAGGTAAGTTAGCAGTCACAGGAAAATTCCCTTGGGTCTACGTTTACCCCAATGAACTAAATACTGATGTCCTGGGCTAGCTGTTGCTTTTCTGCCAGTCAGTTTTTGGAATTTTTCGAAACCAGGAGTCGGCTCAGACCTATAAATCCATGAACTTGGACCGATGTGAGCTGAACTCGTGTTAATATCATATTATAGGAAGGAAGTCTATAATATTCCTAGGCTTGGAAATGTGTTATCGTAATATAGTTGAAAATAGCTAAGTATATACTTAGGTTGGTTGGTATATTCATAATTATATTGCGATTGAGGCATTTTTTCTTTTCATATTTTATGCTTGTGTATACATGTATTATTACTTGTGACTCTGTCATCAATATTACCTTATATAATTATACTTCAAACTTGAAAGGATGAGTTGCTTCGTTCTGCTTCTGGGTAATTTCCATCATATCTAATGGGGCTAAAGTTGACATTTTTAATTATACAATAAGCATTATCCAAGTAATGCGATAATAATAACTAACCGAATGGATAGTATCTCATAATCAAAAATAAAGTTAAGTGTATACTTGCCTTTGGTTTTTCAAGTCCGGCCAAGTACCTACTTTGGAAAATTGTCTTCTAAATTAATTCTCACGTTGAACACAGAGTTGGTAATGTGTTTGCTGTAACTTATGTAGGACTGTGGTGTACACAAGTACCTAAGTATTGCAACACTTGAAGGAGATGAAGAGATATCTAAAATGAAGCTAAGATTGTACATATCATTGTATGACTTTCAGTCAGTTCAAACTAAAATGTATAGAAGCGTTTACACAGCTTACGCATTTGTTTTTGTAGCACAAATTATAAAAATCATGTAAATCAATTGAAAAATGCGAAAACATATTTTCCCTCTGGATTTTAGCCAATATGTGATACCTTCGTAACGTTAGTCAAGAAGAAAAGAGCAGTTCACACTACTTACTAGGAACAAAGTACGTACTCCCAAATACCATCTTGTTTTAATTATTTGTAGGTACTTCCGATATTCTCTTACTTTACTCTCACTCCACTGTACGCGTAAGAATGAATAAGGAATACAAAAATACTTAAAATAAGTTGATTACCTAGTTTTTACCGTGTAGTTGTCATCTACATGGATGTACCTACAATGTTTAGCCATGCTAGTTAGGGAATGTAGTGCGAAAGAAAGCACAACTTTGCAAATGAATCACGAATGAAGGCGATTGGATTGTTCAGAAATTTCGCATGAAAGTGGTGATGTTCGGAAGCAACACGGCGTAAAACAAAGCATAGTTCTGGGCCGCCGTCCGCATACCTGGAACATTCCAAGGCGTAAATAAATACCTACACAAAACTAAATTGGTAAATTTTAGCTAATTTTTTTTAGCGGAGGTAACTGCTTATGTGAAAAGGAGGGAGCAGAGGGTGGGTCATTGACTTTGGTCCTAGCCATCCCAGCCGTAATCAATTAACCTGACGGAAATTGAACCTTGAGTCATGTCTGGAGCCTATAGATGTGTACCAAGTCTAGTCTCGTCTCGTCGCTTAAACCACTCTTTTTCTCCGTTAATTTTCCGCGTAGTTCGTCATTCAAACACTAACCAACCATCCAGGTCCTAATTTCTGTTTCTCATTCTTTTCCGTACGAAATAAAACTCATGACTATGACTCCATTCCGTATGCGTTATTGAGCAAATAAATGAACCCGAATGAATACGAGAACGAATACAAAAACAAATGGAGACAGGCTTGAAGGCGTGATATGTCAGATGGGTAGGTAGTCTGTATGTCATGCAAATGCAAAAACGAACAAGAATGAACGGTTTGGACCGTGATTCTGAATACCTTGCTGTTAAAGTTTATACAACCCGAGAATAGTTAAACGAGAACTTGCTTGATCGCATTTTTTTTACTTATTTTTCTTTCTTCGTGATAAGCAGACAATGCAATGCAACGGTTCCTACAATTCGACCAACTTACGTACAACCCATAACTTAAAACTGCAATACAACCTAGTCACGTAAATAAACATAAACGTAAACATAAACAGAAACATATCACTTATGGAAATAGCCCGAGCATTGACTGAGTGATAAAATAAAACTGTGTATAGTTGACACAGTTTGGTATTCCTTTCTCCTCCATCCCAGCAATTGCCGTCGCAGTTCAGTTTATCATTATGTACCTTCCGTCATTTGATTGTCACAACGTTTTCCTATGTCCACAATCGCAATTACGTGCGCTTATGTATTACGGTTTATTTATTATGAAATGAATATAGCAGGTATGTCTGAACAATAATGTTTAGACTGTCAGTTAAACGGAAGGACGTTTGAGGGACAACAATGCACTGTTTGTTCTCTACCCATTCCATGTCTGCAATAATCTAGTCATGGGGTGCCTTTTCGACAACGGCACTTACAATTAGTACCAATATTATTATTATGTATTACGATAGTAGTCACATACAGCGGGTTACGCACACAGTGTGTGGGCAGTTAAAACACACAAGATCCAGCTGCTCCAAGCTTTTTCAACATACATTTTGTGGCTCTCAACTAATAGCTCATCCCCATTATGCTGGGAACCTACAATCTCAAACCCGAAGGTTTAAGTAGATGTCGTTGTATAGTTGAACCGGGCAGGTATAAATACGGTATATATCTACTTTTACGTTGTCTCCTGGACCAGGATAATAGGAGGAAATACGTAAACCTCGGAATGTAGATGCATAAGTACCTATCTTATCTGATGCTCAGCTTTTGGCCTACTTAGACAAATTGAAGCCACATTAAACAAGTTCGAGGTTTATCTGTTTCGCAATTCATGGAAAAACGATGCGATTTTTTTAGAACTATAATCATATAAACCTTGGAAGCAGACATACCAATATCAGGATATAGTATATGGTATATTTACCACACATACTGTAGATATAGATACCAAGCATAATTACCGTTAAAGATCAGTGACACAATACAGAGAAGGAGCAAATCATGTTCAACAACAGTTACGCACATCGTCCAGGATTTGAGTATAAAACAGCTGTAACCCATATGAGAGCGAAGGTGCTGAGTGTACATACATACGGTACTTGGACCGGAACAAGTGGCAGCAGTACGTGTTGACTTGATAAGTATCTCTGGTAACAATACTCGAACAGGTATCTGTCCCGGGTATTGTCTAAGAAAACTTTATGTACTACGTATACCTATCTATAATTAGCCTACTCGACTTCTGTCTGTCCTCGCTAAGTCATGCAATATTAGGCAATATACAATTATTGATGCTCTAGACCCCGGTGGCAGACGAGACGTAGAGAAACTTTTGCGTAGTCGAGCAGTTCTCAACACTACGTGTATGTTTTTCACGACTTATTTCTCCTTCAACTTTGAGAGTGAGTCTGGACAGGAAGGGAATAAATGTATCATGTAAGTACCTTTGTATCGTCACGCGGATTCTCCTACCGGAAGCCTCGATACAATCGAGTCCAACAAGCTAACAAACAATGCAATAAAGAAACGTAGCAAATCGATGCTTGGCACATGCTTGAAGCAAAGAAAGTTATTATGTCGGCTCGTGAGAAAGTGGGTACCTTCTTCCCCTTGTTAACCACGGTTTGTTGGTCTTTGGTATTTGGAGTGAAGGTTTCGCATTTCGTATAACTTTCAGTCTCATGATTTTTACACATGAAACATGATGAACGCATGTTGTCAACGTACACTATAGCTGTCGTAGATGAAGTAATAACGCAGAAAACATATAACAAACAAACCAGAACATCTTTCGAGGGTCAGATGGTATGGAGTATGGAGCAAGCCTGTTGTGTGAAAATGACAATAAACGGTAGTGGAACTGGCCCAAAAGTACATACATATGTAAATACCTATGTATTTGTTGAATATCGGCATTGAAGAGGAAAGCTGTCCACTATGCAATTCCATTTAAACGCAAAGTATTGCTCTTAAAAGCAATCTGTCGCTTATCCACATTCTAGAGTTGTTATACTCTTCATCAACGATATGTGTAGATCTCTACTACTTCAAAGTTTTTTCCTTTCATTTTTACAATTAGTAACGATAAGCAAATGATATTTGGTTCATCATTTGAATTTTAATGGAGTGAAGATAGTTAGAGAAAACCTAGGGTTGTCAATGCAGTATCTCAGGGATCATGTTTTATACCTACTACACTTGTTTGCTGTTGCTAGGATTTACTCAGTATTTACAGATGCTAGTCGGTACCCTCGTACTTGTGGCTAGAAGGAAACACATGGATAATTCGTCGCAGGTGACCAAAAATCTCGTAAGTAATCTCAAAAGTATTTCTTGCTTCGTCCTAAATGTTCCATTAGGGATTCAACAAGCGTCCAAGTGCACGAAATACGTGCTTGCATAGAAATTCGACTTGAGAGTGCAAGCGAGTGAATGCATCTACAAATTGTAATTCATACTGAGTTTGTCAAAATGGATTGTACAGACTACAGACAGATGGATAAATAGATATACCTACTACCTACTAGACTTGACTAAACAAACGTTCTAGGGCGGAGAGTATTGATGACAGCACTTATATGCTTGCGTCTACATTACTCCACTGTCTGCTGATTGAAATTAGCTGGCTTACGATCGCCAAAACTTGTTTGTCTGATCACCCATTGGGTTTTTCAATTATTACAATCCATTTTATGATTATTTTAAATTCACATTTCGAATTATTATATTGTGTCCAATTACAAAATAATTTCTGCTGCCTCTATATTTGGCTCGGGGTTCTTCTGGAATTGGTGTATCAATTTGGAGTGAACGTATTATGGCTGTGTGCAGGAGTATTCTTCCATTGACTTTGGCTTTGCCTGCGACTTGGGATAGAAACAACATTAACATTTAATTTTATTCAAATGGGACTGAACTTGTTTTATTTTCGTCTGTTTGTAAACATACGAACATGGCTTTGGTAGGTACTTTACGTTCCTATCTCTATGACTGAAATGATCGTAAGTGGGTAGTTCAAGTTCATGAGAACCAACAACAACCAGCAATGTCGACAATGAGCATTTCTTGCTGGATTTTGCTATCTTTTTATCAGCTGAATCCCTTCCTATGTGTGTGCGTGTGTACCACTGTCTGTGTACCAACTCGGTACCAAAATATCAAGTACGAACGCCCAATTAAATGACACCTACTCGTCTACTTACCTTTACAAGTTTCCATTAAAAGTCTTACTCACAAAGTTGATATTCATAGCTTGGCTATTTGCCTATGGAATGATAAAGGATCTACAAGTAACTTGGTGCTTGACTTTTTGTTGATGTTGCTAATAAAATTAAGTGAACTTGTAGTTTGTTTTACAAGATCCTTAGTGGCACGAGTAAATAATGCCAAACTATTAAATGGAAGTGATATACTCGTAAAGATTGCTCAGTTCAATGAAAATGACTAATTTCCAAGTAATTTACAACGGGTGGTTTGACAATTAGGAAATGATGTAAAGCAACGGTAGTATATAATACAAACGCAACTTTTTCATCTTAAATAGATTTAAATATGGACGACTGTATGTAATTCGAATTCAATCAGACTCGACTAGTTTGGCTGTCATGTACTTATTAGTGGCAAAGGCCAATAAATTATTTGTATTTGAACTTTTCCAAATCAAATGTCTTTATCATTGAGAATGTGATTACTAATTTAATGAACTTACTAAAGAATGTGACTATATGTGACTATGCCTTTGAGTATGGGATGTGATGTAATGTTGTTCGTGAAAACCAAATAAGTCCATGAATTCGTTCATGGAGAAGTGAAACTTGGGAAATTGAAGTTGAAATTACATGAACTTCGTTGCAACTGTCCATGCATCTGTATTAGCATCATCATAATGTGATTTAAGGTAGATTGCTGATAGCTTAAGTAGGGAACCACTGTATATGTTCATATTTTCCTATCAGACTACTAGTTTGATCGATTGCACTACTGCGTACACTACGACTACGAGGTAGCTCTACCGTAAAGGCATAATCGTCCGACAAGATACGATGGTAAGGCTCCGAGACTTCTCTGCTCACGACAGCTTCATTATCAATTTTTTGAAATCCTTTTATGGTATTCTTGCTGAAGGAAATTGGGAAGGTGATACGAGCAATTTATTATGTTTGAATGGCAATAACCAAATTCAAAATCAACTACCGGTCGGACAGAGTCTGTCTGTAAGCT
>JAAXYX010002743.1:0-16429 GCA_036851915.1 Ptenothrix huangshanensis | reverse complement strand
AGATTCATTTGAGCAGGAACGTACAGAAATGAATTCTCCGAAACTAACATTTTAGAGAATTAAGAAAATCATTCAAATTGTGATTTTATTTTAACTAAAATCTTCAAAGGCTTATAAATTATATGTGACGTTGAAGTCAAACGATGAAATTGATATTGTGAATGTTGTAAGCTGAATGGGCACGCTGCGATCATCAAATCATTATTTGTCAGTGTAACATTCTAGAATAATGAGCTTACAGTTTTGAACTTATTGCAATGAAATGAGCGTTGTTAGGCAACCATGACTCTATGCGCAACGGAACATTGTATTATTTAATGACCTTTGATAGAACTAAATAAGTTAGAGTACTCTCGTAAATTATAAATTTATGTGGATTATTTGTAACACTGTGATCGTAATGGTATCGATAACGAGATCACATTCGCCGATTGAGAAGTGACTGAAATTGGTCATCATATACAGTAGACCTTCCGTTTTTTCCAAAACGGGCCAATTTTATTATCTTCTAAATCGTTTGCCCGCCCACAATAAGTTAATGGAATAATTGTTTTCAAAAGATTGGTGTGGTTAACCTTTTGTCTGTGTTATTGTCCGTCATGTAATTCTAGTTGCTCAGGTAATATAACATGAATGATAACGTTCACATTTATTTATGTTGCTCACTTGAAAGTATTTATCTTGTTTGGTCCATAAATGTACAACTACATGAGTCCCCACAGAAATTATGGTGGCAGTAGATTCTGCATGTTGAAGCTGGGCATGATAAGCCTGACTAATAATATAATTACTTGAGTTAATACGTATGCTGTGTGTCGTGTGCACGAAAATCATTATTTTCTTGTCTTTAGCATTATTCAACGAGTGAAAAACAACTTGGCAGTCACAACAGTGCTACACAGTACACAGTTTTTGCAAGACCAAGACCAAGAGTTAATGGAGTGCCGTGAAAAGCACACAACTTACCAATTAAATACCACCCATTTATTTACTTGACGGAACAAGATTAAAAGTTTGTTTGTAAACCAGTTTTACGAATTCATTTCCAGTGACATTTTTTTCCGATTCGTTTTATTCTTAACTCCCAACAACAACGTAGCTACATCCATGCGCACTTTGTATTGTGTTAGATATTGCTCAGTATTACTCATCGCGTTATGTTATCTTATACGTTATCTTATATGTTGTGCTTGCTTTAGTGGGTGTTGCTAAAATCCTTCCAAAGTCTCAGATTTTTTCCCCTCCTTGTGACTTGATTCATAGTGATACTACCACGACTAGTATCACCACAGAACAGCTCACCTATAAATTAATGATGGCGACAAATTCTTTGAAAACCCAGTAGCCGCGCCAACATCCATTCTCAGTCAGACGCTCACTAATTATTCCGATTTCTCATTCATTCTCAATAATAGGAACAGATTAATACCTACGTTTTTCCCTCCTTTGTGAAGCCACATCAATTTATCCTCTGTCACACAACAAAGGAGCCTGTACTTCTACCTTTGACTCGCTCTCTTCCCCGTCTCGTCGCATTCGATCACACTTGAACGTCAACCCAACTTGTACTCACACCTGATAATGGTAATAATGGCAAACTGACCACTGAACTTTGCTCAGGATGAATCAAAATATCGAGTACACTATGAAACTTTAAATTTAACACGTCTCCAAATGAATTTTTGAGATATGATGAAAAAAAACTGTAAATGGCATCCATCCTTATATGATCAACTGAAGTTGGAGTTGGAATAGCTGGCTGCATTTTATCCAAACTTGGTTAACTTGCACAAATGATTTTCTTCCCTTGACCACGTACTCTCGTACATACATACCGAGACCGCGACCAAGACCAAAACCCATAGGAAAATTCACCAAGTCATAATATAACCCTTTAGCTACAATTCTAAATTGAAAAATAATTTATACTTTGCACTTTGCTACATTACAAAAATCACGACCAAGTTTGCAAAAGAGAAAAAAAACATTTGCTTGTTGATTCATAATAACAAGTTTGAAAATTGACAGAATCAAAAATAATTTTTGTAAGCCCAGCTATTTTGCATATATAGGTAGAGTTTTTTTTATCCTCTTGGATTATCTGGTTTTTGCACGGGTCAGCGAGTGTACATACATAATTTATAGGCTTTATTCCGTACATAGATATAGTCCAAAGATCTATGCTTCGTTCATTTGGACTTTAACGCTGGCTCGACTCTCCTCTACAGTCAACACGATAGCTAAACCTCCACGCGTAACCATTAAACTTGAGCAAAGAAAATGTTGGGAATCGCCAAAATCCAATGTATAATGATAATGATTGCTTAACAACTGAACTGAGTGAATATAAAAATGGCAAGGGACATATCTGTCCACAATGTTTACCTACATTAGAACCTATTAGTGTTGGTAGGTTAGTGTAAGCAGTTGACAGTTAGTCGTTTAATATGCAGGCAATGAGTAATGTGTAGCAAAGATTGGATGCAATTTCTTGTTTCGAGCTCAAGCCTTTAATTAGTAAAGGTGGTTTTTAATTGGCTCTTCTTGTTCTCTTTACACAGGGCGAAGACGAAAACGAAAAGGAGCATATTGAGCAGGCTATTACATGATTAGGTGGAATCGAGTGCACTCAGCCATATCCACTATCGTATCCCACCGTATCTTCTATCCCACTGCATCGCATACCTTCGATCGCATCATATGCTGCAGCTTCAGTCATGAGTATTATGAGGTGCAGTCTTGCGAAATCAACACTTAAAAGTCTACTTGGCTAATAAGTATCTTGAAACGTTCTTCCTTTGTTGCATCTCAATCTGAGACTAGAACTACGTTACAAAACATCCTTCTTTTTTCCTTACTACTACAAGCATACTATACCTCACTCGTACTTAGGTACAGGCATTTCAGATTGTTGACAAATATTCTGCAAGCCAACAAAAAATGTAGGCAGGTTGAACAGTATTTAGAATTTCAATTGCACTCTTGTTCAAATGTTTTGGTCATCAAGTCCTGCTAATGCTAATATTTTGATGAGCAGAATGGGCATACAAGGTAGTTTTATGACGAATTATTTCATTCGATTTTAAGTTTTCGAGTAGTTTGTGGCTTTCGGTCGGAGGCACCCTTTGCTTACCGCATCGCATCGCATCGTATTCGCATCGTGACGTTTTGGATTGACAATGAACGCAGATATGGTGTGCATAAGATGGGATATATATTTTACACGCATAATGTAATATGAGGTAAAATGATGGAGAAAAAAACACATGGAAAATTGCATTGTATATATACACAGATACTCCTTCTACATGCCTATTCCTCTATACTAATTGTACCTTGTCAAAGTTTGAAAGAATATGAGAAATGTCTTAGACTCGCCATTCCCTTTCTTCTCACTGTAAAAGGAAATGATCACCCTGTCCTTTACGACAACGGCGCCGGACATATTACAAGTACTTGATAGGCACAAATTGAACATTCAACCAAGATTGTAATAACACAAGAGCTAGAAGAGAATAACAACAGCAACAGCAATGCCTACCTCTTTGTTGACTTGATTTGCAATCTGTTTTTTCCCTTTATTATTATTACATTGGGTCCATGAATTTTTGTGCGCTTTTAAACACTTGTATATACAAAGTCGAGACAACCTCTCAATTTTAAAACTGAACTCTATTACTTTATACCTTTGACATGGGGTTCGTGGTATACATCGACTGATGTAATGGTCGACGCTTAACTTGGCTGAAGCTGAAGTCCAAGTGTGAAGTCAAGGAGTATGGATATGAGTCATGCCTACTATACAAGAGCACTATGGACAGCACATGTGTAAGTATCTCTGTCTGATGACTGTGCTGTATGTCATGTAGACAGGCCCGGCCTCGTACAATACAATCCTGTCTAAAATGTCACTACAGCTACACACCATGCCATAGTTACTTTTAGGTAAATGTGTTGAGGCAAGGTGGTCATGAATCCGCACACTCTCATTACCACGACCCATCTATACATAGATGCTGGCTGTGATCATAGCGAAATAATGAGAAGACCGAGTAAGTCTTGTGCCCAGAGCAGAACGCAGCCACACATGTGATGCAATGTAATCCTTGTGCTAAACATTACAAATACCCATGAATAACATCCAATTACAGGGATTCTGCCTTATTTGCCTCATATTTTGCCTCACATCCTACTGCTCACCTTATTTTTTATCTCCAATCCCGCAACTATCTCCAACGAAGGTTTCTTTTCTCTTTCCTCACAGCACATCGACAATCGTCACACGAATCCTTGCAGATAAGCGACACGAAACTTGGAGCAAAAATAGAGATGTCTGTTTCTGTCGTTGTTTCTGTCTCTGTAGCTGTTTCTGTGTCTGTCCGTGTTTGTGTTGGTGTTGTCGTTGTCGTTGGTGTTGGTAGAAGAGTCTGTATTCATCTGTACTTAATCCCATGTCACATTTTTATTTCGCTCAAACTACAATGTTGTGTGCAAACTTTTTTCCCCTGCTTCTTTCCTTTGACCGCATTGTCTGTATAAAAAAATTATGAAAGATGTCAAGTTGACAGTTTTTCATCTACAACATCCACACGATGTCAAAATCCGCATGAAAGAAGCAGTTGGACTTGGACAGTTGTGGCTGTTGGATTTGGATTTGGATTTGGATAGGTACTCAACTTGTTACTGCCCTGTCGGTCGTTATCTCTATCTTGGAAATGAAACAAAAAAGTTGCTGGTGTTGGGTACCATTGCATTTCATTACGAACACTCAACCCATACCACGGCACTGTCTTCAAGTGGATTCATACGAGTGCTTAATATTTAATGTTGTTACAGTTTGCTTACCATTTAATTATCAAAATGTCATGCATCATGCAGTAAGCACAATGCAGGGTGTCCTGTGTAGGTGTACTTGAAATGGTTGCAGGAAAAACTTCCCCTGGAAACACCAGCACAGTATTCTCAGCATTATCCAAATTCTCCTTGGGTTTCAGCACACTTGTAGAATTTAATTTGCTGGCTATCAAAATAAAAGCAAACACTTTAGCATTTCGATCAGAAATTGCGATACTAGCCTAGAATAGAAGTTATTACCAATGTTTTTAATGCTACAATTTTCGCTGGTAAAACAATCACAACATGACATCGCAGAAGGGAATATGTGACACGAGCATAAATAATGACTGTATCAATGAGCACTGAATTAACAACTTTTCCAAATGAAGTCTAATTGAAGGTAACACTAATCCCATCCCGTGCCACTGACGCTGACGATATGAGTACTAGCACATCCAATTCACATGTGCCATGTCATCATTTTTTTATATAGCAAGCGTGAAAAGAAATGAAACCGAAAAGACAGTGTAATTAGTTAGGAGTGACGTCTAAACACAAGGGTATTCTATAGGGGCGTACCTGTATCTGAATGTTGGATTTTTTTTTAATTAATACGTTTTCAAGCCTAATTTTTTAAGTAGTTTTGTAGAAAAAGTATAATTTTTCCACTTTATTAAATAAATAATAATATATAAATATTAATACCAATTTTTGAAAAGATCAATTTTTTCAAGTCACCAATTTTTGAAAAGGTCAATTTTTTCAAATTACCAATTTTTGAAAAGGTCAATTTTTTGAAATCACCGATTTTTGAAAAGGTCAATTTTTTTCAAATTACCAATTTTTGATAGGTCGATTTTTTCAATTAATACTTTTTGAAAAGGTCAATTTTTTCAATTAACACCTGAAATTTTGAAAAAATTACTTTTTTCAAAATTTCAGGAGGTGCTTCAGCACCCAAACACCCACCAAAGGTACGCCCCTGGTATTCTAGATGCTACCGTATTAGTTTTCGACTGTGGGAAGCTTCTTATCCTGGGAATTCTGTCTGGGGAGATTTTGTCTTGTTGCACTTGAACTATTTATTCAGTGGTGTCAAATGTTACCGTCACCTCGCTCACTCGTCACTTGATTAATATTTCCTGCTTTTCCAGTCACACAGACAACGACACATGCACAGAAGACGAAAAGGAGAGTCATAAACTTATCGTTAGGTAAGGATACAGAACATGCATAAGCACTACTATAGACTAGAAGAAACTGCAACAAATACGTGTATGGTATGGTATGGTATGATATGATATGATACGATATGAAATAATAAAAATTCATAACCAACGAGAGGGTTTATTGAAATTTTTAAAAGCATCATATTGCATCATCCTAAATTGTATGCAAATACATTTGCAGAGATATGTGACTATTTATCACATGGGATCTGTCGGCGTAGGAATGGGAATGGGAAAGGGAACGGTTATGGATATGGAAATGGAAATGGAAAATATCTTGATGATGATATCTGGTCATTTGAAGCCTGAAAAGATGCGGATTCTAGTGATCTTATCAGAGAATAAACTTAATAAAGAAAGGAATGGAGATTGCTAATTGTGTGTGTGACACGGTACACGGTATTGTGCATGATATCATGATGATGATGATATGATGAGATATGAGAATGTGAAGGGATGAGAGCCGGCAGAATTCAGACAATTCTGAATTGGAGTTGAAGTTGGTGCTGATTGTGAATCGCATTGACTTGGCGTTGGTATTGGTTGTAAAATAGGGAAATTCTACAAACTTGGAAACAGTTTTACACGTATATATATCCATACAATATATCTCTAATTATTCCGTTACCATTACTGTGGATAGTGGATACTAACGTTAATGCTAATGGTGTTGCTGATTCCTCTCCTGATTCCCATACTGATGCTCCTGTCTAATGACTGTTGACTCTTGTCCGTACAAGTAGAAAGAATAGTAGTCATCTAAAAGGTGTCTGTGTCTCCACTCTTGCCATTATTTTTACAATTTACAGGGACTGAGAAACTACACTGGCTTATGCTTTTGGGTTTGGATTTGCTTCTTCTATGGAGACATCAAGTGATCGGTTAGAGAGAGAGAGAGAGAGAGAGAGAGAAAGAGGGAGAGAGAGAAGAGGGAGGGCATAGTACTTTGATGACCTTTAGGCTATCTCCTAGTTTGGCTAATGTTATCATTTCTTCGCCACTCCCATAATGGACCTATACAGTCACAGTCCCAGTGCATGTACCTACATTCTCAATAACGTCAAGTGGATGCAGGTCACTGCTTGAAAAATCATTTTCATTTTTTCATCCCAATCCATAAAGTTATGGATGTTGTCGATGTCGATGTCGATGTCGATGTTGATGCCGATGTCGTTGTCATTGCCGGTAGTAGCTGCTTCACCGTAAGATTATCGTATGTATTACATTTGCACATTATGCAAGTCTCCATCAAATCTCATCTCTTACAATTCTCATTCCCCAATCCTCAAATTCATGCCCATAGAGATTTTTCATAACATTATTATTATAATTATTGGACTTTGCTCGTCATGCTGCTATCAACTCCTCAAGTTCCGTAAACCTACTATACATAGACTGTAGATCAACTATCTCGTGCAAGTTCTGGGAAAAGTATGTACTGGTGAAGTATGTGTTCATATACGTGGATTTGTTAGAGATGACTTGACACCAGCGGTTGTTGGACAAGAGAACAGTCTTGTCTTGACGTGGAATCAGGCATCAGCAGTAGTCTTAAGGCGAGAAGGGTGACCATCGAGAGCTTCCTTGATATTCCATAGAGTTGGTCGTGACACGACGATGTACCACGTATGTAATGGATGCGTTCAGCTGGGTGAGTGCATACCAATTATCATAAAATCATAGTATATTTGCGTGTCTGTCACATATCAAGGTAAAACATTGGGCTTTCTAAAGGAAATGAAATTTACCGGTGAGCATATCAAAGTCAAATATCCTGGACGCTTATCGCATGCACTGCTGTCTTGAACTCGAGAGAGTTTTCATAAATGATAATAATCGGTGGAAATAGAAGGAATGAAGTTGCCTCACCGAAGAACAGAGAAGAGACGAGAGGAAAGTGAAGGAAAGATAGATAAGATTAGCATTAGCATTAGATCGCATCGTATTCGCTTCGCATAGTCTAGCATGGCATTTGCTCCTTCTTCATCCCCGACTCCAGTCTTAGTGTTTTCTCTCTGAAAATAACTTTATTTCCCTCAGCCGTCAGGATAAATCCCGCTGTAGATAAATTGAGTACATGGAGGTATATCCAGACGCAGGTAAGTTGATCTTTGCTGGGGCATATTCCACTCCCGCTAGTGATGCATAGTTGATGTATATCTTCCTCTATAAATAATTCATGTTACCATCTAAGACCAGCTAATTCTTTCCAGCTGGATGGAATAGCGTGGAATTTATGAATATTTTTAGCTACACTTTTAATACTGGCTTATCGTTAGATGATGGTTGGTAAAGTTCAGCCATGGATGAACGAGGTATACCATGTATAATTTTCCTCGGGTCTCTTCTCCAAATCTACATCGACTAAGGAAATTTTACTATTCTACATAAGTAGCGAGGTTTATCAATTCATAACGCATTGATTTTTTCATAAAGCTCCGTTTCCTTTTTTCCTGTCTGTGGAAATATAAATAAATTATGCAATGGTTCTGGATCGTTTTGGACGACGATGCAGATTGAGATTGCACAAGTAACGTTGCTCGGATCTAAATACGGACACGGACTATGTACTTGCAAAAAGCGTGGAAGAAATCAAGAAATTATACATGTGTTTGGAGGAGCATTGCAAGTTTGGAAGAGAAGCGTTTTATAAAGGAACAATGAGAGTGAGCAGTCCCATGTTGGGTCGAAGTGGAATTGGAATTGGAGTTGGAATTGGAATTGGAATTGGAGTCGAGTGTTGGGCATGGGTATTTGTTGTGTCAGTTGAGACTCATGGCATGGGATTATTTTTTGGTGTGAAAAATGCTCAAGTGAGACAATCCCTCGATCATCATCATTCTCGCTTTTCCCCTTCCATTTGGATGTGGAATTAGATGTGGATGTGGAAGTGGAACAAGAGGCATGAGCACTGTCAGCAGCTTCCATTCCATAATTGCATGATGTATTCACAGTGTGATAATTTCTTCTTGTAATCCTTCTCCAAGTTGGAATTGCACAAGCCACAGAGTCAGTCAGAGAATAAATAGACCGTTAATACGAAATCACTTGATCGTATTCTCAAAGCTCAATTATCGATTATATGCCATAACTAATATGCTTGAAGAACATAATGGCTTTTCACTATGGTGCAGTTTACATGAGTTGACATGCATTTACATCTATGCATTCTCCGCTCTCACACCAACACACAAAACAGTGAGTTGCTTCTTTTTTTTTTCTTCTTTTTTGACAAAAATAATTCTAGTGAATCTCATCTGTACGCTGCAGCAGAAATGGCCAAGACTCGAGTTTTGAACACCTCGACGTGCATCATCCTTTTCATTTTCGTTAAGAGTTTCCCCAGCTTTGCACTCAAGTGTTGGCCACGTAAATTTTTAATAAACGTTCCCATTACACTAGAACGTGCACCAATCCTCCACTTGATGTATTACGAATGGCGAATTACAACGATGTCATTTCCGGTCTTCAACCCAATTTCAGAAGCTGTGTAAAAAACAGCAAAGCTTTATAGAGCTCTAGTTAAGGATAAAATTTTGAACATTTCACAGGATTATTTATTGCGAGCAATCCTCGCCTCACCCACACCAAACCATACCATACCATACCACAACCTCAACCAACACAAGCAAATCTTATACAAAGCTACACTTGCAAACTCAGTCATGCTGAATGCAACATGAAAAAATAAAAACACGTTGGTTCTCGGCTAATGAGTCTAAGCAGAGCACGTTGTTAGTATTTATGAATCATCTCTATATGGCAATAAGTGGCAAGTATTTTCCTAGTGAAACGACTCCAATAAAAAAATGAATACCTCGTATGGCTGGAAATTATTAAAAATAGAAGCTTTATTTTCATTAGTATTCGCAGTAGGAAGCCAGGAAAATATTCGCAGTCAATGTTTCATGCATTTTCTAATAATTCTATCATGGCTGGGATCGTTAGGGAAATTTATAGGAGCCATAAATAAAATTCCTCCATGAGGAGTCTCGTGGAAATGAAAATGTAACGTAGGTAGTCCCAGTCCATAAGTAAAAGTAGAGAAATACCTACAGAGTAAGTGCATGGCCACACATCACACACTCAATGCCATCAATTCAATTGGACATGCATCTGTAGCTCTTCCAGTAGACAACGTCCGACTTTGTTTTTATCGAGTACAAAAATGAATGTAAAGTATAAAGGAGGAATTTGAAATTTAATGAAAAGCGTTGTTTGCACTTTACTGATAAGTTTTTCATCAAAATGCGAGGATGAAGGGAGCCGAAGCCAAGCCGAGTACATTGTCTGTAAGTTGGTCCAGTGTGCTGAGTATTAGCTGATCGTGGGAATGAAGCTCCAGTGAGGAATCAGCTGGGAGTAGAAGGAAAGGCAGCCGTGGGAGAGTCGAGGGAATGCTTATGATGAGAGTGCCGTGCAGGTATATTATGGAGTAGGTAGGCACTCTGGAAATGGGCACAATGGATGGGAAGGGAAGAGCTTTCATTTCCAGAGCGCTCAACCTTGTTTATAGGATGATGTGTTGAGTTATGCTCTGGTTTTCGGTTTTCGGTTTTCGACTGTGGCTGATGAATAGTGGGTAGCAGAGCAGAGCCGAAGCACTCAAAGAAAATCAAACCTCACGTTGTCTCTAGGAACACGGACCACAGGCATAACATAAGACGGACGCCGACGGCAAAACCATAGGCCAGCCAAGCGAGATAAAGTGAAGTGGGGAATTTTATTTGACCAGGCAAGACGTGGTTTTTACTTACTGTGCAGTACCCGGGAAGAGAAGAGGTACCAAGGTGAGGAGTTTTGAGACTTGTCCAACTGTCCAACTCACGGCAAGAATATGAAGAGGAAGGAAAGGAAAATGGAAATATTTTATTCACGTAGATGCAAGTGGGGAAGGTGGGCAGTGAGTGCTGTGGAATTGTTTCTATTTACTTGGTCCTGGACCTGTCTCCGCACTTGTTCCTTCTTCAGTCCGTAGTACATGGCCAGACCATGTTTTTCCCTACTTAGACTTGGGATGGTGATGAATGAATTTTTTAAAAGGGTGATTCCGAATTCCCCTTAGAAATACCCAATCAAGTTGAATAGAATTGGTCAGTTACCAGTTTCCCTCATGTATGTACTGGGGAAGTGACGAGAAGAGAAGGAGCGGAAGGGAAACAAGTTAAGGATAGGCGTCTATTCATCCTTGAATCTGTATGACCAACAACTTGATATTTGCAAAGAGAGGGATACCCACATTTAGTCCATTATTCGCTCCTGCACAAACTAGATACCTATGCATATATCTATGAGTCCATGGCTACCTCCGGATATAAGTGTATCTCCCAGCTTTTCCGCCTCCCTACATAGGGACTTGACGGCACGGGAGTTTCATAAGATGAGAGGAAAAGTGAACAATGTTGGAGAAATGTATTGATTAGAAAGAGTGCGGTTGCGTTAGAGATACTCTGGCTCTCTTCTCTCCGCTCCCTGCTCCCACACCAACATCCACGCTTCTTCTTCTTCCGCTGCTCCTTCAACTCGCTCTCTCTCCTCGCCCATCTCCTCCACAAAGTTGGTCCAGCAGGAAGTTGAGCTCTGTGTCTCAGAACCGAAGCAAGGCGAAGATTCGGTCCCGACCAAACCGACAACCTTTTCCCCTAACACACATTAAGTTGCACCTTTTTTCCCCGACCAGTATCATCAGTCCACACTTTGATATCTCGAATCGTCAACGTACTTTCCACCACAGAGTCATCATTAACACTTGACTCAGAACGGTTCAATTATCCCCGTGTAGACCAGAGTGAGAAAGAGACTAGAGAGCGGGACTGTGAGGTGAAAGGTGTCTCGGTGAGTTAGCCGTAGAATTAGATACCTAGCGCCAATGCTTTCCTTCCAATCCGTCTCCGTATATTTCACGTCTTGTCATAAATATCGAAAGCGAAAGCTCTGTTAAACTTACAGCCTTTTCTTTTCATCGTTTCGTGGACGTAAGTTACATCTGTGGAAAGGCCTCCTCAGTCTCGATCTCTTCGATAAGAACTTAGCACCAGAACAAGCCAGAACCAGCTCTACCATTATCTTCCATAACGTAACTAATTCGATTAGAGTAGAGTAGACTTGTTGAGTGAAGGAAAGGTAATCAAATCTAAAAATGTTTTAAGGAACAGCCTGAAATATTATTTGTAATTCAAATCCAGACGATTCCCATTCATCACGCCTGCCTTCCTTCCACTCCGACTCACTTTCTCAACAAGGAATCATGAAGCATGGGAGAATGACAAGAGGTGCTGATTGCCAGAGCGAGAGATTCACATTCCTACTAATAATATTATTGATAAATACGTGAGATAATTCGAGTCATAGAATCATAGCAAGGCTCCACTCTCAATTCCATTAATTCCCGCTCAGTATACCTTTTTACATGGTTGTGGAAGTCAAGAGTGATAAGAGAAGATAAATAAAAATGAGATGGTGTGTGAGCAGCTTCATTTGTCGATTTCTCCACCGACACACACTCGCCGTCGCAATCTTCTTCATCATTCTCGTGTGTGTGAACCAAGTGATTCATTTTAAAAGCAATACGACTCCCGCTTGCTACCAAATCGTCTCTCCTTTTGTAAGTACTCAAGTAAACCAAACGCACAATGCCAACAATAATAAGAGCTTTCATAATAACTACGACGTTAAAGTTACTCCACCGATGATTCACTGGGCTCAAGGAAGACTGGACAACCGACGAATGGTATTTATCTTGCTTTCTACTTTCTTCCTTTCTTTTCCTTTGTTCTCTCCCCTCGTCAATGTGCATCGTAGCATCGTACTTTGCTCGCTCCCAACCAAATACCTCTTTGGATTTTCCACTCTCCAATCTCCACCTCAAACTTTGATTTCAGTTGATTTGGTTTCTGAGTGCGAAGGGAAAATCCAGACAGTCGTCCACATCCACAGATTCCATTTCTATTTCCATTTCAAGTTCAAACGCAAATACTCCTTCACCCACGTGGTTACACCTCTTTCCTCTGAATTGAGCTTTGTAGCCCATCGTTCCCTTCCCCTCCGTATCTATCCGTGGTTATCTCAGTAATTATTATTCACTAGAAATCACAGTGTCTTTGATTATTACTTGATTACCATCCCTCCCTTCAATTCCATTCAACATTTCCCTCACAAATTCAAGTAGAAGCACATAACAAGTTTTTCAAAGTGTGTCCACACTTCCCATTCCAGTCTTTCCTCTAGACTTGTTATCTGTCGGCTGTACCTTCTCTCTTCACCACACTCTACCGTTCTACAGTCCAATGCGGTGCAATGTGCAATGCAATTGAATGCAATGGAAGGTAGTGCACGGTGGGACGAGGCAGAAACTAAATTATTTAGATGAGCATGTCACATTGAAATCCTCCAAGATTGTTGATTACCATATTTATATTTTGATACTTGTTGGATTATAATATGAGTGTACGTTCGCGAGTGGAAAAAAACATTTGATAAGCTGATTTGGTGTTGTCCCTTTTCCTCTCGGCGACTCATCAACAAACTTAGCTCAGGATATACGAATGGGTTTGGACTGGCTCTCTTTGGGACGAATTGATGAACCGGTTCGACATTTGCCTCGCAACACAGGTGAGTATTTAGTATTTGGATACTGTGAACTCAACCACTTAGATTTCTACGACGGTGTAGACAACCGTCGATTACACTCTACCACTGTATGAGTATAATTTGATCCCCGATCTTCTCCTCTATACCAATATACACACATACGTAGGCAGTTGTAGTCGAGTCAAAGTGGAGGATGGGGATTAAAGCATTTATGCAAATGCACACAGACTAACAGATTTCAATATTTCAATATCCTGTCCTGCCGGCGAATTTTCTTTTGCATCACTCTCCTGCATTACATGTTATGGATGTGGTGTGAGGAGAAAAACACGCCAAATAAAGTGGACAGATTTAATCCAGCTTGTAGAACATGGCTGTGTATGAACACATATAATTATAGGATGGTGATGTGGATATGGACACAGATACGACATCATAGGATTTGATGCGAATGAGACGGAAAGGAAAGTAGAATGAATGTATAGAGAGCCTTCCTTCTTCTGTGCCTTACTCTCTGATCGAATTAAACGACTCATTACCCTTTATTTACTTTTGGCTGGTTGAGGTAACTATTAATTATTAAAGACAAAGCTAACCTTGATTCTTTAATTTCTTTACAAGAATCTGATGAGGCCATCAGGAAAATAAGAAATATGAGACGTTTACTCGTTTCGTGCTCCCAAGTGCTATCCAGCTGCTGTTCATTTTTACATAGAAAGACAGAGACCCAAGTCATTTCCATTTCCCATACCATACGTCAAATCCAACGAGGAATCACATACTCGAATTGGACGTGTGGAATGGGTGGAATTTGGAAATTATTTAAAACTCGATCCATTCTGTCTTTGTTTGACCAAGAAAGGGAATTGGATATTAAAAGACTGAAGGTACGAATCTTGGTCTTGGTTGAGATTCGCCGTCGTATTTTCCGTCTCGATTTTCAAAAAGGAATTTGTTACAAAAACAACTGACGAGGTCATAAATTACTTTGGTGTCCATAAATATCTCTGTTTAGTATTTAGTATGGGGAGCAGGCAGGTGCTGTAAAGAGTTTTATAGGTGTGATAACTCAACGCTTAGAACATTCGTAGTAAATTTTATCCGATGATGATGACGACGTGGAATTTCCCCCCTCGTCCCCACTACACTGTGTAACTGTGTACAATAGCAAGAGCAAGTCGTTAAAATGAAGACGTTGAATCTTTCATATGTATTTATTATCTACCTACCTACATACATGCATATACACCACAGTACAGTCAGTGTATACGCACCTACCTCCACTAGCTCTATTGTAAAGCAATTAATAATAAAACACAAGAAATTTTAATATTTTATGTATTTTGGAATGGTCGTGCTTTGGCACGGCGTGCCAACTGCCAACTTAAACAGCCCCACCTTCCCTTGAGCTTGATAATGATAAAGAGAGCAATGTCTACGAACAATGTAGCTACATATACCTACAGTTTTTACCAAGAGCAACCAACTAATCGCTAGCATTATTTTACTACGTAACAAAGTTCAAATGGAGCACGACTTTTCATTTCGTTTCCTTCTCCCAGTCGCCGTCCTGTGCCATGTACATAACATTGAGACGACAGCTACAACCACAACCAGAACAAGCAAAACAAGAGGGGACAAAGTGGATAATGAGATGTAATTATGTAGCGCTCCACTAAATATAAATTATTAGGGACTAAGTTGAAAAGCAAAAAGAATAAGTAAAAAAAATTATGGTCACTTTACAAAGGAGAAGTAGACGAGGAAAAGGCAGAAAGTTTAGAGCAGGGAGCCGAGCGTCAATCCTCATAATTCCGTAGACTAAATAGGTAAGAGGGAAAATGGATATAAAATGAGAATAAAAGGACAAGGAGAGTGAGAATAAAATGGGGAATATGGGAACAGCTGTGGAGCAATGTTGTATGTACATACATCAAGAAGGAATGTTTAGGGATAACGAGGGAGAACACGTAAAGGGAACAATCTTAGGAAATGATCTTGATTCAATTAAAGACAAGTTGATTCTGGTGCCGTAAATCATTTGAGTACACATGGTCCATGAAGCAGAGGAAATCGAGACTCGGCTCTGACTTTGGATTTGGATTTGGATTTGCCAATCTTGATATGGATTTGATTCATCCATCTCGGCAACGAGAACATCATACCTTGGTGAATCTATTTCATGGAAATGAAATCAGGAAGCTATGCATCTCTAATGTTCCAATCTCCCTACATACATACAGCACTTATTTCAACTACAAACGAGATACAGACACACGACACGACACGACACGACACGACTCAGGACCAGAACCAGAACCAGAACCAGGACCAGGAATCCTTCCTACGCCAAACCAAATGCTACCAAACGAAATCCTCTTCTTTTTCTCATTCTTATCTCACACCAGCACGAGCTCGAGTATCCACCGATCCCTTTTCCATAGTTAGAGCATCGATTCCATCCCAAACCTGAGGCCACACTTGCACATTAAAATACTCGAAACGTCGCATCTCTGTCATTCAATCCCTGGTTTCCTAGTCAAAGTCAAGTGTTCAACAAAATCCCACGGCTTTGAAACTTCCGATTCTACTGGAATAAATTGAGAATCCACTAAACTCAACTAACGTAAGAACAGCAACGTAGGAAAACCTCTTGGTTTCCTAAACTCGTAAACCTGTAAACTTTTATTCATTTTCCTTTCATCTTTTCTTACTTTTGTAGAATTGAACAAATACAATTTTATTCTTTATTCTTGAAGGAAATCTAGTAACTT
>JAAXYX010002742.1:0-16431 GCA_036851915.1 Ptenothrix huangshanensis | reverse complement strand
GAAAATGTGGACATATGCATATGCATTTACACATACACGTCACACGTAGCTATTTCACGATTTTGTGCGTAAACTTTACGTGACGAAGATCAAATAAAATGATTGTGAGACGACGGAATTCGTATCTACAGTATTGACAATGGAGATCAAACTTTACAGTCACAGTCACATCCATGCATGCATGGATCCTTCAACTATAGGAAGCTTGGACATGAATGCGAATGTATGTAGCTAGTTCTCCTCATCCTAGCAATTGTGTTTCTTTGGAAGATACTTGCATTTCTGCAAGTACCTAGTCAAACTTCTTTGGAAATGTGACACTGCTTTCAGATCTATTTAGTTTCAGTATCGAAGAAAACTCGATGGAATGGAAGACACTGTAACGAAGATTCCTAATGGAATCCTTTTCTCCAGGTGTGCTGCAAGTTTGCTATGTAAGTAAGTGCGCTTTGTCATTGTAGTACACAGTATGTGGAGAAAACATCGAAAGTCCAAGAGAAGTGAAGAGATTCAAGGTTATTCCCAGCCGTTACGACGAGAGAAAAACAGTTCATTTTAAAGACTCATTTTCAGTGTGAATCAGCAGGTTACTTTTTAGAGGCAACATATACTGTGAACTTGGTACCTACATACATACTTACTACTAAGTAATTAGCCATAGCCACACTAACACTATAATATGACGACAGCAGTGACTGCGACAGTGCCAAGGAAAACATTTGGTTCTTTGATTCTGGCAATCTCCAGTCTCGAACCTACTAATTTGCAGTATTAGTACACTGTAAAAGCTACGGTGCATCTAATGCCCCCAAAAATCTACTAGGATTTGGTATAATGGGAAACGCGGTTTGGATGGATTTCAAGCTCAAAAAAGGAGCGTGTAAAGATCCAAAGTACATCGAAAGTGCGAGATACATTTTTGTAATGCATTTCAGATGCACCCAAACTGCGTTCCTAATTATAAGAAATCCTTGTTGGTTTTTGGCATCTTGGATACATTCTTTCCTGTGTTAAGATTCTTTAGTTTTTACAGTGTACCTACTAGCTACAAGGAATGACTAATTAAAATCTTGCGATTCTAGAAACCGGAATCCTGGAGCTGAACGTTTTACTAGTAGATTCGGATTAGAGATTATATCCATGTAGGTATATGATATAGGCGTTCTAATTTTAGTGTGTTGATAGGAGAAAGTCAACCAAAGCCAATATTCGCAATTCTCATACTTGCGTCACGTCTCTCGGTTACTGTTTCGGTTTTGGTTTCTCATCCACGAATGACGAATACAATAAATCTGTAGGCGTTCATGTCCATCCCTTCAACCACACCACGCAAGTAATACCTTTCTGTTTTTCTTGCTGCCGACCCTAGATGAATGAGAACGAGGACGAGGACGAGATCGTGTCTATGACTCTGAGTATGACACTCGCTGATTCTGGATGAGTGTGGTCTTCGGAATTTCTAATCATTTCCAAGAATCAACAATTTTTACACACAACACGAGTAAGAGTTACGGCCCGGATGGCGGGCAAATCTATGATGGTTTCTTCCCTTTACATAGGTACTTCCTGGAAAGAGATTTGGTCCAGGAGACAAAAGTCAATAGAGTCAAAGCCAATGCTAAAGCCAAGGCAGTGGCAGTGCATGACACTTGTTTTATAACATCTCCCACGCAATTAGGCACACTCTAAAACCACAGTATTCATGTATCCAAATCCATCCAGCTCAGTCGTTGCCCTTTTACATTTTTTCTTTCCCACCTACAAAGTTATTTCCCGTCTAATAAATGTCAAGCACCTACTATTTCAAGGGTTCTTTAAACAGTAATTTTGTGTTTATTATTTTATTGGAGGAGGCCGAAGCCTAAAGTGCCAGCCATACTGTAAACCAATATAACTAATTAATTACAAATAAATTAGTTATAATACCTTACAACCTGGTACGTTTGTAATCTCACAGATTCCTAGAATTTAACCTGAGGTTTTTAACATGTAGGAAAGATCAAATCGAAAAAATTGTAAAAGTTAAAGGTCCCTTTGTTTGGTTTCAGACCCTAATGAATTATTTATGAGTTCTAACCCACTAGAAAAACTAATGAGTTTTCTTCTGATACGTTATCACAACAAATGAATACATAATGTACTTGGGATGAATAATACTGACGATGAGCACGACACATGTTAATTATGCAATTAGGTTTTTTAGAACGTTTCTTGGGTAGGTCTTTTACATTTCAGAAGTAAAATAGAGTAGATAGTTAACTTAATTTTATCGGTACATACACAATATATATATTCAATACAGCATGCTTATATGAGCCAGCAAGCGATGAGAATAAAATGAAAAAAGTACATTTTAAGGAAAATAAAGAGAATTACAAATTTAATTGAATACCTAATTAATTGAACCATGAGTCCAAGAAAGTTTCATATTCGAAATCGAACCCAAAATATGTATTTGCGAATTTACCTCTTTCACATCTCTATCTGATAACCGATAATTATAATTATACTCGCATATAGCTTTACAATTAAGGCGACCAGAAAAATCCCTTCTTTACTAAGAAAAATATTTTTTTCGGCTTATTCAAAATGCTAAAATTATGCTTTTAATTTTTTATAGTACATAAGAGTCTAAAAATACTCAAAATATTTTTTTAGTCCCAACAAATGCTAATATGAAGTCGTTTTCAGTATTTATTTCAAATGTTCATAATTATTTGTTTCGAAAAGCAAAACCAAGCTTGAAATTGAGAATGCATAAAATAACTAACGTACATTTGTTAGTGCTATACCTGTGTATTGTATACAAGATGTGGTTTCTTGTTTCAGCAGTACTTTTCAGTTTTCTGTTAGAAGTAGTCATTGAGTATCTGTATATGCCTTACCAAGGGGCGATTTTGATGGTGCCCGCAGAATCTACTCCACGTCTAGTAAGTTCGGTACGGAAATCGAATATTGCAATCCCTACTCGATTTACTTAAATATTTAGCCGAGTCTCAATTAATTAAACTTGGAGCTAACTGCAAAAACTGTTTAATTGCAGTTATTGCCTACTTTTTGTATCAGCTTGCCTTACGGTGCGATAGCCCGGAGTGTTCCTGAGTAATTGTTCATCGTGAATCTTCGTTGTCAGTTGTAGTAGTTTGATTTGAAGGTAATAAGGTGTCAATATCAATAAAGCGCCGACAACTGACGAATAAAGATATATAATTTGATAACGTTTTCATATATCAAATTCATCAATGCCGAAAATAATACTGAGTGTCTTAGTCCTAACACTGGTAATTGAACTGGCAGTACTGAAGAAAGCTGATCCGAAAGAAAAGCCTGACTGGGCCAAAAAAGATATTAGAGATTTTGATGATGCGGATATGGAAAGACTTTTGGACCAGTGGGAGGTAAAGTCAATAATTCCTGATCACAGTGATCACCGAATGATAATTAATAATATACGGCTATTTCAGATTAAACCCTTTTAAATACACTGTCGTTGCCAGTTGTTATAGTGGGTACTTTTGACTTCTTTTGTGAAAAGATATTTATGTATATTTAACAGGAAGACGATGAACCACTCCCTCCAGATGAGCTTCCAGAGCACCTTAGACCTCCACCATCAGGGCCAAGTTTTCCGTTTGACAAAGTAAACTCAATAAAAGCATTACTGAAGTTTTTAAAAAATTATAACTGCTTATTACTATAGTTATTGCTTTTTGTTCTGAATTCCATCTTTTGTATGCTATATTTAAAATATGTATTTCCCCAACCTAATTGTAGGTAGGGTCTATGACACCGGATGAGATTATGAAATTCACTAAAAAGGGTTAAATCTTTAATGATGTTCATTAATTTGGACACCAGTTCGACTCGAGATAATTGTGAACAGCTGACTAGTTTGTGGCAATCTGCACTAAGAAATAACCACATACAAGCGGAAAGGTTTGTTTTACTACATATTTATTGATTCGTATAATAATAATAATAATAAATTCCGAAAGGTAGAAGCTGTAAAAGATTAGTAATGTTGGCGTGCACTTTCTTTTACTCATTTAACCCAGGTATGTAATCGAGGATAATAGGGCGATATTTATGTTTGCTGACGGTTCCCAAGCGTGGGATGCGAAAGAATTTTTACTGGATCAAGAAGGTCTAGAAACAATCACTCTGGAAGGTCAGGTTCATCAAGGAAGAAGAGCTAAGGGTCCAGCTCCGGAGCCCAAAGCAAAGAAGCAAGAGTTATGATAGGCTATAAGATGTCCAAGTTATGTTAAAAATTATGTTCTTCCAGTTATTGCCATTATTATTTTTGTTGATCTGTGTGTCGAGTAGTCAATCGGTGTCCTTGTGATTTGTATTCTTATATTGTATGAAAATGATAAACACACATGAAATTACGTAAATAAAGGTTTTCTCCAAATCGTTTTATGTACCAGGTTCCATAAAAAGATACTCAATAAAGCCATACTTAACAGTTCGAGTGCAAAACGTGTAGCATGAGTTTCCTTTCTAGGAAGTCTATAATTTCTCACAAATGTTTAACTTCATACTCTTACAAACTTGCCCTGCACAAATACTCTTAAAACATCAACATTTTCTTTAACATTAACAGTTCTTCGATGTAAAAAATCACACTGGATTGTCTTAAACTGTCCAGTTTCCACGAATAAAGATGTTACTTCTTCAGGTGTAAAGTAGTATGCACTGTAAATTGCATAAGTACAGTATGATTACAAATTCGTTTATGCTACAGATTTTAATGATCACATTACGTTTCAACGGTTCAGACATTAAAAGTATTAATTATAGAATACACATAAAAATCGTAATTACCAAGTTCCATCTCGCCTGGCATAAAAATTGTCCTGAATCTTCTTGCCACCTTTAAATCGAAGTTGAGCCATATCATAACGTCCATAGTCTCTGAAGCACACAACAGTGCCTGGTTTAGACACTACTATTAAATTTTTGATAGCACACGCATGTTTTTCAGGTGAAATGGCAGAGAGTACAAAAATCAACGATATAAAATCTACTTTTTCTTCAAGCAGTAATTCTTGGGAAGCGAAACAATTATCTTGTACTACATCACAAACAAATGCCCGCATTCTTTCTTCATTATACTCAGGATTTGCCCTGAAATTTACAATAAAAGTTTCATACTATAAAATAAACTCAAACAGCTAAAATAAATAAATAAAATGAAATTCATTAATAATGGCAATAAATCAAACCCATCAAATTAAATTTAGCTTACTTCACAAATTCTACAGCCCTAGGAGAAAAATCACATGCCCAAATTTTCAACTTCGGTACAGCCTCTAAAATAGGAAATGCAAAATTGCCCACACCGCAGCCGATTTCTAGTAGAGCAGTAGACTCATAGTCGTCCAAACTAGAACCTTCATTACTTGTTTTTGTCTCTTCAACCTTGCTCAAATCAACTTCCATACCAGCATCCACGCTAAACTGTTTCTTGGAAAGTATTTCTTGAAATTCTCTTAGCGTCCAATGACGATCTTTAAAAAATCGAGTTTCGTTGCGTTTATAAAAAATATCCCAATTCCTCTTAGCATCTTTTTCCAGCTTGTAAGCTTCGAAGGCCGATACCTTACGAGAATCTTGCTTTCGCAGAATTTCATCGACTTCTTTCGGGCATACTTCAAAATTAATCTTTGCGCATTCCGCATTGGAAAGGGTAAATGTAGGACAATCCGATAGCTGAAGTGATGCAAAATCTGACACGTCTAAATTGGACATTTTTGTATTTAAACTATCCATATCGGCTTCATCTACAGTATATGGAATGGGGGGCTCTGCTAGGGTTTCTGCTAGAAGTAAAGAAAATTCACCCATGAAAACAATATTTATCTATTTATTTTAGAAAGTCCACAAATGAGTGATTTCGCGCTTTCCTGGATAGTAAATATTGAACAAGGTCAAATCTGGTTTCCAGTCGGTGCTTTGTACCGTGCACAAATCAGATATTTGCTTAAAATGAAAAAATTGGAGGTAAGTAATTACATTACAGTTAAAGCGTGCGTAAAATGAGCAAAATGAACTGCCCAGAAGTCAGAGTCAGAATCTGATGGATTTCACTTGAAGGTATACTAATAAAATGTGTAGACAAATGCGTAGAGCTCTCACAGTTTCGAAATTCATCAACTGTTCAACTTCACCGCTGGCAGAGTCAGCGCGATTTTCGTACACAAGACTCAAGACTGCTAATCGGTTAAAATTTTAACATGGTTTAGGTTTTAGATTAGTTGCGAAGATTATTTTAAATCAGCTTCCAGCTAGAATCGTCACTCTTTATTTCCATATTACATAACTTTATGTTCCACTTTGTCCCAGCTTACGACTGCAGGTATGCCAACATTTTGAGTGAGCATTTATCTTGTGCTTTGGGGCTTGCAAGATTTCCGCAGGAACTTCATTCTCCTGTGTTATTGGTTTTTTTATTACATTAGTCAGTATCAGTACTTTGACCTGTGAGATTTATAATGCTGCGTGTACAAATGAATTTGGAAGCTTTGTTCAATAAGGCAGCATCCTACGTTCAGGTTCAGACAACTTCTGATGACGGTAAACCTCTGGACCAAGCACAATTACTGCAGCTTTACGGTTTGTACAAATCAGCTACTATTGGACCGTGCAATGAACCCAAACCAGGTATTAACTATTCCAAAATATTTGCTGCATTTTGAACTTTTACTACTAATAATAATAATATATCCGGAAAAATTGCAAGGATTTGAGAATCAATCTGATGAACCCGGGAACACTATCACTATTGTGAGGCTATCTTCAGGGTTTTCGTTATTAGCACCAGCCTTTAACTTTGTATATTTTTTTAAACAAGCCTACACTTGCAAATGTACTCTGCCCATTGATTCCAGAGAGAATACTGTCTTAATTGTTCCCCTAATAATATTTCAGGAATATTCAACCCGAAAGGTCGTGCTAAATGGGATGCTTGGAAGCAGGTGTCAAATCTTTCCAAGGAAGAAGCTCAAGAAGCTTATGTAGACAGGGTGAAAGAGTTTTATGACTGGGTCCCTGCGGACACAAATAATTTTGGCAGGCAAAATTCCATCATTGGAGGAGTTGCGGTATCAACTTTAGCACGATCACCGGATGAAGAAGAGGATGAAAAAAATAATCCTGTTTTTGGTTGGGCCAAGGATAACGATCTTGTCAAGATTATTGCGTGGATAAATGAAGTAAGTGTAATTTTTGTAACCTAATCTGAACTCGACTAGTGAAGGGGATTGATTAGAGTCGTTTCTTACCCCGTACTAAAATCTTTTTCATATTTCTGCAGGGTAACGATGTCAACATGAAAGACGACGATGGTTTGAGCGTACTGCATTGGGTCGTTGATCGAGGTCACGTTGAGTCATGCAGATCATTGTTAGATTATGGTGCCAACCCGCTGATTGTGGATGACGATGGACAGACTCCGTTGGATTATGCCATCACATGTGAACACACCAATATTATAGATCTTCTCAAAGATAAAATTGCATCCCTAAAACGTCGTACTTCTTCAGCTAATTCATAATTGTATTTCAATAAATGTCTCTATTTCTCTAAATGGCTCTTAATATTAAAAATCAACGGACCACTTATCTATGTACATGATCAACTTAAATTTTACTTTACTTAATATTGTATACTTACAAATACAATGATCTCGCATGTGACGGCATGACTTCCTATCACCATTGAACATTATATATGAATATTTCCTAATGAAGTACCTTGTTATTTCGTTTTTACTTATGTCCATTTGTACAGAATGACATTTTAGTCGTTAGTTACCCGATAGACGAACCAAATTATTCAGACTGTACTGGGTAAACTGGATACGCGTATATAGTAAACACTTAAACAATATTTAAAGTAGTATATACATAAAACGACGTGGGATACCAGCCATCAGCCAAGAGACCAACCAATTCAAGTACCTAGGCNATGACATTTTAGTCGTTAGTTACCCGATAGACGAACCAAATTATTCAGACTGTACTGGGTAAACTGGATACGCGTATATAGTAAACACTTAAACAATATTTAAAGTAGTATATACATAAAACGACGTGGGATACCAGCCATCAGCCAAGAGACCAACCAATTCAAGTACCTAGGCATACAATATAGTACTTACTCTTGGTCCGACATTGATTGCTCTCAATTTTTTGAGGATGTAACGGATTTGTAATGGAAACCAAAATACAAAATATTGAACTCTTACACATGTTTTATTTTTCAATGTTGTTCCGTTTTGGGACTCTGACACGTTTTCAAGAAATAATAAATGTCACCAATAATAATATCATTAATCAGAGGTAATAACATTGTAACTTACTATTAACCTTTACTTTATTATTCACGGTGCACGGTACAATAATTTATATTAGCTTAGAGCCACAAATTATATCCAAACCTTGACTTGGATACGAAACGGACTGGGTTCAATACTCAAATGGGATGTAAAATAGTGTAACTAAAGCAAGAAAGTTTTTACCCACCACAGCAACAGTGGGCAGTGGGCAGTACCAAAAATTAATTAGGATTATTACAAGGGCCCTGAAATTTTCTTACGAACCGAACGATTAAGAAATTAATTTACCACACATAAGACCACCACAGCAATAACCGCACGATGATATGCATAACTTATAAGCACAAGACAAACCCAACGTAAAATATCGTACAGGTTCAGCTATCGACACATTACGAAAGTAGTTTCAATCTATGATACAATACGAGCAGAAAATAAACAGCTATAGCAATAATATAGCAGGTACACAGAATCATGAATGGAAACAACAACAACCTCCTGTCGCTATCCTGTATCTTCTAATTTAGTAATTTACGAAATAATTACCAATTACTAATTATATTTACTTACTGTAGACAATACTATCCAGAAAATATTATTCAATGCTTTCGACTCGTACTTTTTTTTCATATAAAATTGGAAAATATTCCATTATATACACAGGGTAATATATTTATATTATAGTATATTTTAGTCTTTGTCAAGTTACTGCAATTCATAAGCGTGACTTTCAACTTTTAAAAGGGAGGGACTTTGTTTTGTCGATTAAATTCAATTTGAATTGCACTGGTAAGTATATGTTATACTACAAAAAGAAGTATCAATTATTATTAATCTGGCTGTGACTTGCAGTATAGGTACATACCTAAAATATATAGTGATAGTTGCAGATTGCAGATAATGTCAATAGGTCTAGGTTTATTATTTGCAGCTTTACATAAAGGATGAAGACGAACTATCACGAGCTTACTCCACTTTAGACTAGGGAAAAACCTTGATTTTGTTGGATGGCTTGCAGGAGTTTGTACTTGAGCCTCTCTCTTGTTTGATACATAGGAAGATCCAATAAATTGAAACATGTGTGAGCGACGGGTAGATATTTGTCGTCAGTAGTAGACTGAATTGTCATCTGCAACAATTAATTGGTTAAGATAAGATAATAATTTTGTGTTTTCATAAATTCTGAAGAGAAGGGAATCACAACATAATTATTCTTGGCTTGTTGCTTACCTTAAGCGCTTTCATACCCAGCAAAGGAATTCGGTCACTACCCGTTAAAAATAGCAAAAACTGTTTCTTTTCGTGCAAACTGAGAGAGTGAAAAACATCCCAAAACATGACGATTGTAGGATGCTTAGGGTGGTAGTCTCCTTTATACGAACAATTCCTTTCTAGCTCACCCCAATCATAGTCTTCGCTTCCAACGACCTGAGATGTAAATAATTACAGCAAGTTACACAACGGAAACTGAACAACTTTGATAACTAGCACGCAACACAAATACCGTAACTTCTCTAATGCTTGAATTTTTATATTATTCCCAACATTTGTCTCCAGACTCAAGAATTAATAGACACTGAAAATTATTACCAAAATCAGAAATCATACGCACATGAATGCCTTATAGTCAAAATTTATTTGAGACGGGGTTGTCAATAGGGACCGGGAGTTATTACCACAATACGTTTTAGGCGCAATTAGGCGCACCGGGTGATATTAGAGAGTTTAATATTATTGTGATTTTATAAAACAGTAGTTTAAACTATTACCATAGCCTGAAGTTCTTGAGCATGGAAAAGATCCAAAATGTTGCTAACACAGACTCGCTGAAATCCTTGTTTGAAAGCATCAAATTGTTTTTGAACGGAACTATTGAGCACGTAGTTAACGTAAAGATCTACAAATTCCTGCTTATTATCTAGAGTAACTGGAATCTTTTCACCGTTGGGCTTCAATGGAATGACTTTAACCTCACCGAATGATTCTTGCGGCACTTCGAAGTTTAAATTGAACACCTGTTCGAAATCATCCCCTCTGTACAAAAAATATTACAAACGTTACGTTTTACGTTAAAACAAAAACATGTATATACATCCGTAATCTTATTTTCGTGCTAAATACTAAAAAGATTCTTTCACTATTTGGTTTTTAAACATAAACATAGACTATATTTATAACAGCTTACGTGTATTCCAGAATGTGCTCCAAACTGCGAGCAACCTGTGGGTCAAGTTCCTTAAAGTCGTTCAAATCCACTTTTTCATCCAGAAGCTTCTTGTAGAGGGCCAATGGGAAAGGAAGGTTAATTATTGTGAAATTATAAATAGCTAATCCACAAAGTAAACCAATGATAAAAAAATACATGTCATCTTCAAAAGTTTCAGGGTTGAACCAAACTAGTCTGGACTCGTCATAAAAGCGGAACATCCCATATTTAGGATCTAATACTTCTTTAATTATTAGGAGAAAAAATTCTTTCTTAACACCACCAGCATCTTCAGCTTCTTCACCAACAAATTTTACCTAAGAATACATAAGCATATTTATGTCTTCTCGTGACGATATGTAACACCTAGAACAATATAGAGCTACATTAATAGCTCAAACCATTACAACTGGGAAATGCGAAAATAAACCGCACCCTCAAAGGTTTCTTCAAATCCCTCGTATTTAAATGAGATAACTGCTGAATAGTATCGTTTACAATGTCCTTTCTGGACACCACTAGAGTCAGAAACTGTACTTCCACCTGCTGACCAGCATTAGGCATACCAAAAATAGCCGTCAATGGGTTCTGCATATAGTGCTCATTCCTAGCTGTAGTCATAGCCGTTCGCATTTGCCAGTGTTGATCAAACTGTTACGAAACAGAAATATCGAATATAAAGAGATGTTCATAATTTACTTATATTAGCAATTAAAACAGGTCCAACTTTCAAAACTTTTACCTGTAAAAGTATCGTCTTGGCGTTTGCATCAAAAACAAAAGGATAGTCGCAGAAGCAAATCATACGACTCCTGTCTTTATTATTCATGAAGTTCATGTATTCCTGTTTAATGTCCAGCTGCAATACAGTACAGTCACCAAGTAGATAATAATGTAATATTGTATGAGAATGCTGAATACTCTGAGGGTAAGCATAGTACCGATAACGGTAAGTAGTAAATAAATTCTGTTGATACCTTATTAATAAGTTGAGGAATATTGAATGTATGGTACGACAGTCTCATAGAAGATCGATTTAAATTGTGGAGTTGCTCGAGGAAGCGTAAAGCAGCATGCAAACCATCAATTCTCTACAAACAGCCATTGATAACAGGTAATGATATGAAATTAAAAATAAAACTGAGATGTGAAGGTCAAGACTTGTATACATAAACAAATTAGGGAGGCTTAAATTACTGTATCTGTATTGATGACGCGAAAACAAGGCATGCTCAAAAATAATTACTGTAATACAGTTATACAAATTAATACCGTGATGTTCGCATGTTGAATTTGTGACTGAGAATAACTGTCAAGTATGAACACAATCAATTTCTTGTAGACAGAAATAAGACGAGTAATGTGCTCCTTCGGTGAATTAAATAACCAAAGAAGAACCACCTTAGAAAGCTGAGGAGGTAGACTTAGTACTCTCTGAGCAAAATACACCTGCAGTGCCGGATTAGATCCTAAAAAAGGTGAAGCAAAACAAGAAGCTTAAATTTTTTAACCTCTACACAAAAACTTTGTTTTTTCCCGCATCAAAGTATTCATACGTGATTGAAAATAAATACTGTGTTACCTGAATAAAATGAAGGCGTAAGTGGAATTAAAACGTAGACTCGTAAAATTTCTACAAATCGAAGCTGATGAGGCAATTTTGGAAGCAAATTTGAGTATATTACTGAATCAACAAGCTCTTTCAAACTAGATGCCTTTATTCCAGCTAGTTTAGAAAGGACTTCGGCTGCCTGTTAACACATCAAATGCAACGAAACATGATAATTACATGAATATTACTCTAGCACCGCCTGAATTTAAAAAAAAACACACGTACGTAGTGAAAATCACAAAGTGAAATCAACAACTTACTAGGTGAAGATCAATCCCAATATTTTTATAGGTACATGGAGAATTGTTTTCGCGAGAAATAAAAGATGCATTCCAACAAGCTGGAGATGCAAATACTATTTCAACTAATGTCATTACATCCTGATCAACAGGTTCGACGGCTGAGTATAATTGTTGAACTAATTCTAATGTAATAGTTTTAATTTGTTTTGAATCATCTGGCACGCGATAATCCAAACTTTCTTCATGCCCATTGGATCCAATTTCCTTCAACCCTAAAGTCTGGTTACTCTCTTCATCCCCTGCCGACATAATAAATGTTTGATCCCCACCCGCGTATAAAGCGTATACTTTGGTTTTTAAGGCGGAAATCTAAAAAAATAAAAAATATATATCAAATAGTATGAAAACCCCATTAAAATTGTATTACCGTGTTCTCTGTAATAGTATGGCCGGGCATATTAGAGTTAAATATAAGCCACGAAGGGGAGTATAATTACTATAAGGGAAGCGTATGTTATAGCATACAGCAGGGGGGATATACAATTAGAGCGGATAAGCTATGGTAGGATCCACTTAAATCCACTATTACAGAGAATACGGCATATTACAAAATCCAAGTTATTATAAGTACAGTACACACCTAATACATCACGAGAATTTATTTTAAATTTTGAATCGAATAGTAAAAAGGTTGTACTTAGCAAACTAATCGTAATTACTAGTTCTAGTTCTTCTAGCTACTATACAACAAGGTTTTTGACTGCAATAAACTTGGATATAAATAAAAGTTCTTACAAGCCCGGGCGAATTTCTATTTCCGTTAATATCATCCCCAAGCTGACCACTGGACCCAAGGCCAAAAGAGTAAAGTCTGTTATTGGCTAAGCATAGGGTGTGACACCGGCCACAAGCAATTTGAGTAACAATCGAACCGAATTCTAATATTTTTCTTGGTAAAACTTCGTTTGAGAGGGAACTGTGCCCTAATTGTCCATACATACTACTGCCACAAGTGAAAACTCCTCCATCCTACGAAATATAACAAAACAACAACTCATAGTCAGTACATAAAGGAATATAGAAACATTATTATGAAATTAGAAAATAAATACATTTGCGATACAACTAACTTGAGTCAAGAAAGCTGAGTGATCCGAGCCTGCAGATATATACCTAACGCCGAGTGACCGTAGAGTTGCAAGTTGTGTTGGTTGGCATTTATCTTTTAAATCTCCAACCCCTAACTGTCCCATGTTGTTCTTCCCCCAGCCATAAACGGTTGCCGACTTGCTCAGGATGAAACAATGGAATCCGCCTGCAAAGTGTATTTTTTTTATTTCAGAGTAATACACCGAAAAAAGGCACCCATCTACTTAAACGGAAATTTAACCAATAAGAAATGTACGCTGGTTACAGCAAAATTACCTGTGGCAATAAGCGCAGCAGGAAATCCTACTAAAAGTTCTACAAGAACTGGTTTGGTTTGATTCGGTCCGTTGGCTACTCCGATTCCAAGCTGACCATGACTATTCGAGCCACAGGTGTACACTTCCCCCGCATTTGTCAACATAATTGTATGATTATGTCCTGTGGCCACTTGAATGACGATCTAAATTTCAATGTCTCACAATCAAACCTGTATCCACCGTATAACATGTTCCACACAATAAAATTACAAATTACAATTTTGACTAAAAGTCAACGTGCAATTTTAACTTATTTTAGAATTTTCTTTTAAGTTCACACTTTGAAGTTTTACCTTCGTCGCAAGGCTTTTGAGAGCCCTTGGTCGACTAACTAATTTATCTTGACCTTCACTTAGGCCCAGCCCAAGTTGTCCATGAGAATCCGAACCCCACGCGTAGACAGCACCCCAACTATCAATGGCAAATGACTGAGCAAAGCCTGCACTTGCGGCCACAATAGTTCTGCCATTTAATCCTTCCACCAATTCTGGTTTCCTGGTCTTTTCCATGTCATGACCCAACTGGCCATATTCATTTGATCCACATGACCAAAGCGTTCCATCTTCCAGTACAAAGAGGGTGTGAGACTCACCGCAAGCAACTATAAAAATGAGCCATGATTATTAATACCACTATTTTGCTTTCCCTTGTGTCCTAATTTAATTTGCTTGTTTTATTATGTAATTATTTGAACACGCTAGCTAGTTGCCAAATCGCAAAATACGAGCATTACGTATGCCAATGTTGCTTACATATCTGTTTAGGTATATATTAATATTTATTATGATGGAATATTTGTTCTCACTTTGGCGAACTTTGACTCCTGAAGATGAGAAAGGAAGCACAGTAGGAATAGACAACTGTTCTTCTTTATTATCTATTCTATCCCCCAAACCTAGTTCTCCGTTAAACGCATTACCCCACGCAAGAACACTGTGACGCTGAATTTTCTCCATGTTATACCCAACTAAAGAAAAACTTTGTTTCCTTTCAATATCACTCATAACAATATCATCTGAATGCATAAGCACATCCATAGAATCTGCTAAATTGCAAAGAAGTCGAAATCTTTGAATGTAGTTCTTCTTATTTCCTTGACGAAGCGACTGGACACTGTTGCGTTGGTTGACTGTTGATTTTGATCGTCAACTACCTCAAACCACTTATGACTGACTTGTGGAGGACTGATGACCAAGAACTAGTAATTTGCGAGCAATTGCCACTCTTTCTTTGGACGATGATTACTTCTTGAACCGACATTTACAACCTGATCCTTTTACTTAGTTTTGAATAATCAGGTATACTGCTCACTTAACTTCTCTTCTTCCTTTCCCAGCTACAAACCACAACCACGGGAAAATATTAGCTTCGTTGGTTTTGGCTTTGGTTGATATACTAATTATATTATCTCTTTGAAATAGTTATATCGTAGTGCTGATACCAATACCACTGACGGTGACGGTATTCATAGTGTGCATTTGTGTATGGGAAACAAATTAAACCGAAGGAAATGTTAACACTCAGCGAATTTTGTTTTTGAAATAGGAGGATGCAAACTGTTGCACTTGAACAAACAACCACAGGAGTAGAAAAATGATTATCAGGGTAATATTCAAGAAGTAATAGTTCATTATCGCATTCAAATTATAACTTTTTCACAATTTTTCACTTTTATATTAGCTTCCGTTTCAACTTCCGTCAACCGAAACCGTCAACAAGAACCAATCGTGGAGTGTAATAAACTCAACGAACTATTGTTTACAACCCGTATTTTAATTCCTACGATTCATACGTAGTAATTATTATAATTACTCGCGAATACGTAAATAAATTTATTTATTGTTTAAAGGGTGCAGATACGAACCCTTGTCTTGTTGCAACAGCACTTAAACTGGATTATAAAGTACTTTCCGCACGTAAAAGATTTGCGTCAGGCTCACGCAAACTTTTATATAACAAGCATCTTCTAGTGTAAAATACGAAATAGTGCAGTCATTACATATTTAACCCACACACAATACACATTCAAAAATCACTCGAGTCAACTAGTGACTATGTGATTCCCAACAACTACGAGAACAAAAACTCCCAACAATAGGATCGCCAATCTTAACTGATTTCAATTTTCAATATGAAATAATACTGTAAACAAACTGGATTTACACCTGGACCTGGAAATTCATAACTGTTGACTGTCTAATAATTTTGAAGCACATGAACGAGTCCTTTCAAGAACAAAATTAAATTCCAAACCAAGATGTAAATAATTATTATTAATTATTATAAAGCAGAGGAGATTTTTTGACTTGACTTCATCGATTTGGTACACAGTATATAATTACCAAGCTATCGTTTCGTGTCGTAGTTGCCCTTAAATGATGGATTGCAGATTGTTGTGTTCGTCGTACTCCCAATCGTATCGTGATCAGAGACAAACAAAGACAAAGATGTAGCTTTTGCAGGTGACAATGATTATGCTGATAATAGTAATGATGATGCTGATGCTGATATCTGAATCCGAAGCTAGATTTAGATGTTAGATGTCGAGGTAGAAAGAGAGTGAG